>VWZS01007271.1:7150717-7415646 GCA_013397075.1 Rhabdornis inornatus
CTAAGCACTTTCAATCCTCAGGCTTTAAACACACTATTCACATGATTTCCTAGACAAAATTTAAATCCATCAGCATTTCAACAGTTCCCTAAATTAATAAGCTATACTATTTTAGAAATATCTGTTCGAACAATAGAAAAACAAAAAGTGAATGGTGTCAACTAGACACTAGCTGAAAGTCCTGATGTATATTAAAATCTAAAAGTATCCAGAAGTTAAGACTTTAGAAAAATATTAATGTGAAATACCTATGAGTGCAATTTTTGAGGAAAAATAATGTGTTAAGCCAAGTACATATGGAGGCATCTAAAATTACAAGCTCTTCTTCCAACTCCTGGTTATTCAGTAGCTAATCTCTACTGGAAGAAGGTAACTAAATACAAATGAATTGTTAAGAAAAACACCCAGTATTTGCTTGAATATTTAGCAGCTGGAACAGCTGGACTGGATTACTGAACAATGAAATTCAGTGTGCAGTCAGGTAGCAAGGCAAGAAAGCTCCCTGAACAAAGCCACAAGAGAAGAAAATAAAATAATAAGCATTTATAACAATCATTTTTTTCTTCTTCTTAACCAGCTATTAAATCTCACACTGAATATTCCATTTCATAAATACATGTGAATCAAATCAAGACATCTAGAAGCCAGTTTTAAAGGTTTTTAAAGGCTTCTTAATTTCATTTTATAGTGACAAGATAAAATGGTATTTTTTTTTTCTTTAACTGAACATGTGTGATTCCCAGGGTTGGAAGGATGCTAAATTTCATTTATTTATTTATTTATTTGAAAGTATATGAAATCTCAGGAAATTTTTCAATCACCCCTTATCTACACTGGCTGGCATCACTGAAAGCAAGAGGCTTATCTCAGATATTGACCCAGGACAGTTTTATTGAAATTGTATGAACCTGCTCCGATGGTCTCTGAAATATACAAAAGTGCAGCATATGCACAAAGGCCCAGAACAATTCCCAAGGGATGTGGGACTGCAATATGCAAAGGTGTCTCTGAATGGGGAATTGCAGCTCAGCGATGGAGAGCAGTAGGGATAAAGGAAACCATTTTTCATCTTTCTGTTTCTGGTGCCCACAAGCTCAAGGATCATCTCCCCACCAGATGACAGCAAATGAGATCCAGTCCACCTAATTCAGATGGACTCTCTTGCATGGGTACATTACACACACAGTATTACTCTTTAAACCTTGCTTAAATGCTAGCTGTCTAATGGCAATTCCATTTGCAAACTTTCAAGAGCATCTTTTTCTTTCCAGCTCAAGGAAGCTGAATGTTTATTTTACAAGGACTGCAGCCCTGGTGTCTAAAACCTGGATTCTCTTCTGATCTGCAGTGCTATTTTGACTTGAACCTTCTGCTCCCTGGAGGTGGACTCAATGGTCCTTCCACTGCCAACTTCTGCCTCCAGCTGCCTCATTTTCCCAGTTCAGTGAAACATCTGCTGTGGAGCAGCTCTTCTGGTATCAATATCACTGCAATAGTCATGCAGTCCAACACCAGGGCCATGAGCACAGGGTAGATATCCCAACAGACTGATCACCAATCAATCAATGAGAGTGACCAAGTTCAATCTCCACAAACTTTTCTTAGAAGAAGCCAACACCTCATCAGGATGACCAAAACCTTGGAAAACACAGCAGTGTGGAAGACACTGTCAAGTTCAGGCAGTTGATGCTGTGCCAAAAGACCCATCAGAGCTGCTTCAGATCCTCAAGTGGAATTCCTTTATGTTCAGGCACTGACTTGTCTTGCCAAATATTTCTAATGCGATTTGCATACCTCAGAAAAGATCCCAAACTTTGCAAGTTAAGCCAAAACACAAGCCCAGCCAAAGCCTCCACCTGCGCAAAATGTTTATTTTTAGCAGCTGCAGACTTAGGGGAGCCTGGCAATAAATTTGACCTGCAGCTGCTCATCATGCCAACGCTGTGTCAACAAATGGCAGGCTGGCAACGAACACATTAAACACAGTGCTATCCAATTTATTCAATGCATTCCTAATCAGAGGGGAGACAAATGGTGGTACATGAAGGAGACCCAGATTTAGAGGAGGCTCCTGTTCATCCATTTGAGAAAGATCTGGCTTGAACTGCCTATTTTCTTGTTGGCCAGTTCCATCCATGCCCATTCATGGATTGCTTGTTTACTATTTTGCAAAGGAAGCAGGTGCTTAACAACAGATGTTTGATCACAGATTTTTCCTTGGACTTCACTGTGAGCAGGGAAAAATGAAAAGAACCACTGCAAAAGTGTAGATGCAACTCATATCCACAGACCTCTCTCCTTACTCCAGTCTAGATGGGAGGGAATTACCCTGGGTGCCCTGGTGAGATGCTGCATCCAGGCAGCATGTGCAGCTGAACAGCTGTGCAATGCCTTCTGCTCCCACTAGCAATGCCAAAGAAGAAGGCAAGGACCAAGATGGGGAACTGAGAAGCCTACAGCATTCCTCTGTGCCTTCCTTGGTCATGCAATGGCCTGGAAAGGGACTGGGGAGGGCTCTGGTGCAGTGGGACAAGGCAGGAGGGAGGGGACAGTGTTTCTCAGCAGGAATGCAGCAGTGACAAGGAGGGAAAAGACAGGGAGTAGAACAGTCTTTGTGCTCAGGTCTGGGACAAAGGGGTGAGGGAAGACAAAAGCTCATGGCTGTGATCCATTCCATTTCTGTACAGCTGAGACACCCTGAGCCAGCACCAGTTTTGCCTTTTCTCCAGCCAAATGGAAACACAAATATATGTGGAAACAAGACCTTGGGTCAGGCCTATCACATATGCGGGACCTTGCACTATCCACAGCTTTACTGACTCAGCCCAAACCCCAGTAGGGTTTGGGAAGCACCATTGATCCCATGGGCTGAGTCAGCCAGTGCAACACTCAGAGCAGCTCCGCTCACAGGAAGGCTCAGGGACCGTCACCTCCTGTTCCCAGAGCAGGAGTGTGATGGAGAGGTGAAATATTTGATTTCAGGCAATGGAGAGGTCGTCAGCTTCTCTCTTTTTTTTTTTTTCCAACATCCTTGCCAGATTATTCACAGCTAAATTTAAATGGAGAACAGTTTCACAGGTTCAACAAATACAAGGCCAGGCTGCACATCAAGTTGTTACCTTTGCTGCCTTGGCTAAGTGAGGTAGTTTTTCCAATTCTGCTGTGCTCAGTGATGATCAATGTGCAGCCCTGGTAGGGTTTGACTGCTGAGGAGGCACCACTCATAGCACCTCTGTTGGGCACGGGCTTGCCCAAATGCCATGGTCTGAGGGTTAAATGCCAGCTTTTCTCCCAGCTGAGAAAAACTTCCCTGCACAGAAAACAGGAATGACACACAACCTTCGCATAACCCAACCCCTCTGGGCACATACCTTCAACAGACAGCTAAAAAAACCAATAATTTTAAAGCTCTTTATCTGATAGACAAGTTGTTATTATACCGAAAGAAGGGAAACATCAGAGACAAAATCCTGAACAGTGCTGACTACCCACAAATCCCATTAAATGAATTTAAAGAAAAAGCCAAGACAACAACGAAACTCTTCACACTTAAACCTGGATTTATACATGTGTTGTAATTAAATATAAATTGAATTTCAAAGCCATTTCAAATAAAAGGGCAGTTCAAGAGGCAGAGTGATAGAAAGATCTATATATAAACATCAGCTATACGAATACCTACTCTACTTAATGCCAACATAACATAACCACCAACAGCTGAATATCCTGTTACACAACGCTGGCCAAGTTTTTGTAAATTTGGTAAAGAAATGGTACTTCAGAGGAAACAATGGCCTGGCAGGGGGGAAGAGCATTCATACCACAGCTGTTAACTAAAAAAAGAAATTGGGAAGAGACATCCCTCTTTTAAAATCTACTGTTGTGTTTTTTCCAAATACCTGCTGAAGGTATTTATGGCCCCCAGACTACAGGTCTGATTTTGGCCATCCACTGTTAGCTTATGAAATAACTAGTATGTTTTATCATCCTTTCTTTGCAAGATGAGAGGAGGGGAAGATGGCAAGAAGAGGTGCCTCTGGCTGAACACAAGGGAGGATACTTTCTGCAAGAAGCCAGGCAGGTCTCCGGACAGAGGCCATGCAAACCTCCCCCAGTCAGATCCAGACTGGAAAAAGCTGGGAGTGGGCTGAGCTAATCTCAGAACTGGCCTGCCTTCCAGCACAGCACCTGATTGGAGCCCCGATGGGGATCTGTGCCACCTGAGATATAGGAGATGACACTTCCTCCATGGGGCTGGCAGCCTCAGACCAGAGCTTGGAACACCCAGGTTTAGTTTCCAGCTCTGCCACAAATTCCACATGTTACCCGGGGCAGGGAAACCTAATCCCCATGCTTCCCTTCTTTGTTACCTTGGCTCTTCCTATTTGTCCATCTCCTGTGATTAAATGTTGAACTCTAAGAGCAGGGGCTGTGTGTTCATATGGTGTTTCAAGCAGCATGGCTTGATAGGATTTAGCACATTCATGTGCAGTGAAATAAATCAATCAATAGCCAGGAGAGTTGCATTACAGCATAGCATTGGCAGAGACATCTACTACAGGGTCTACCTTTAGTTTCTTGATTTGTTTCCAAGAATCTTAAGGATAATTTTGTTTAAGTATGTAATGAAAGATTAGGGCTAAATCTGTAACACACATGAAAACGAAGTTATGCCATGCAATGAATAGTTATTGTCCTCCTCCTAGTAAAAGTTTATTACACACAAAATCGTTCTGGAGGCATGGGTAGCTATTAAAATGCCTATACACCTAAATCTGGTTTCACGGCTGCACAAAGCAGTGGCTTCATGCATCCGTCTGCAAGATCCCTCCCCCAAAAAGGTGGGGGGGGGGGGGATGCAGGACTGTATTTATGCACTGAAACAATCACTCCCATTTGTTTCAGCGCAGCTACTGTACAGAAAGAACTGTGCCTGCTGCTTCTCCCAGATGTCAGTGGCTCACCAACACCACACCTTCCCTGCCTACCTGCTGCCAAACCCAACCTCTTGGGTCCTTCTAAGTAACCACTGGCATTGTTTTGGTTCAAGCCCTCTGCCACCCCACTGCCAGAGGACACCAGCATGGCAGGAAACCTGCTGGAAATGACAGTGACAAATGTTCCGGCACCGAACAGCAAAGCCATAGACTCTCTTAAACCAGCCGTTACAGAGCCTATATTTTAATTTTAATGGCGAATCTTATGGAACAGACATGTTGGAAGAGCAATAAATAATAAGTTATTGTACCCAGTCTTTCATTTTTGAATAGTTAAGGAGATTAATGTACTCGTCTGCATTACTACTCTGAGCTATTCTGAAACGAAACCCCAGGCAGAGCAACTTCTCCATGGCCATGGGTGTACCAAACTGTGGGTGTGCTTTGCTACGTGCCTCCACAATACACGCTGCAGCATCTTGTTTGGATTGTCTTCTCTAAATAAAAGGTAGATCAATAAATAAATATAATTAGCACATTAGAATAGCCATTCTTTGCTCTGACACGTAATGAGGGAAATGAAACAACTTCAAAAGAGATTTGCTCAATTAACACGAGACTTCATAATGGCACTAGAATAAGATCTTATCACAGATCTAAATAGCCTGGATTGCAATTTCTCTCTGACACATACTGGCATGCTCCTGACAGTCATACTATCATTAGAGGGATCTGTCTGCACTTCCATGATATCCCTAATCCCCTGTTTTGAATATTTAATAACTACAGAAAATGGAAATCAGTGCACTATACTTCAGAGATAATTCCTGTAAGAAGGACAGGGGGCTGTATTGCTGCAGCCTATTCTTGTAGCTATTCCCACTCAAACTTCTCAGCATTTCCCTGTGGAAAAGTCAAAAGACCTGGCTTTGTTGCAGGTAGATCTGGCTCTGCCATGCAGGTATCCATAGCTGCAGACCCTGAAATGTAATTCATCAACACAGAGCAAACATAATGCTGGATTATGCACTTGTCCTTTGTGCCTACAGCTGAATCAGCAGCCCTGATTGACCACATGGTACATACAGGCACAGCATGGAGAACAACTCTAAAATTAAGGAAAAAATTCATTACAAAAAAGATTAATCTCTTTAGCATATTTTTGTTCTTGTTAAAATCTCTAATAGAATATTTTACAAGAAAAAAAACCACAAAAGTTGTTTTTCAGAGCAGTCACCTCCACTGGGTCTCAAACCAAATCACAGAATAATTTTTCAATTAAACCATGAACCAGTTTTACTTCATGCTAAAGCACTGAGATTTTTCTTAAAAGACAATCAAAATTACATACACATGACCAAGACGCTGCAAGCCTTTCTTGTTAGGATACTAGCTGAAAAGTAGTCAATAAAGATTTCCCACATCTTCGATTTGTCTTGTCTCTTTTATTTTAAGAAAGAAAACCTTTCTTGCAAAAAGGAGGAAAAACCCTCAAAATAGCATTTTCCCAGGCTTGCAACAAAGTGTAATTCTAACACAGTTGGGTTAAAAAAAAAAAAATCTTTATGGCAACACCTATGACCTCACCCACGGGCAAAGGCAGAAGTCTGCAAAGACAGCAATTCTGTGTAACACACAGGTTCTTCTTTCAATGTACAAACCAAATGCCTAATGCCAATACTCACCGGGGCTTGTGTTCAGCAAAACACCCAGGCAGCTCTACTAGCTGCCACTTCTCAACATCAACAGATATCTCTGAAAAAAATGGTGTAACTGTAAGAAAAACAACAGGCATCTTTCATCTTAACTTACTGTTAATTAAGCTGCTCTTATAATTTATTTCTTGGTAATTTTACAAAGAACCTAAGCAACTAGGAACTCAGTTCAAAAGTGGAAAAAAAAACCCCTTTCTTTGAAGGTTTCTGTGAAATTTTACTGCATGTGCATGGAAAAAATAACCTTGTCAGTACAAAACGCCTTAAAGGAATCTCCCATCAAAACCCCAGCGAGGATGTAGGCTCTTGACTGAAAAGAAGAGATCAGTGCAGTCTCTGGAGACAGTATCAAAGGCAGAGACGCTAAGCAACAGCAGATTTAGCAGATCTCTCACTTCCATCTCTTCACTCCAGGACGCCAGCCACCTCAAGAGACTAGCTCACATCAAACAGAGAAAATGATCAGCTATAGGCTCGAAATTAAGCTTACACGGTTTCACAAAAGACCTGAGTGTTTCTGAGAGATAAATACACAGCTGAATTTTGAGCAAGGAGCATGCCGACTGCTGACGGCGTCCTGCTCGTCTCCATCAGCAGCTTTGACAGGAGCCATGGCAGAGTTCCATGCGTGCAGCACTGGGATGCTCACTGGCACCGACAGACTCCCGCTCACGCACACACCCTTGCCTTTGGGTTCCCCAGGTAAATATGCAAACCACAAGGGTTTGACATCATTTATATAAAGAAACGGTTAAAAAACAAGTTGAAGAGACACTGCTGAGAAATCTGGATGGCTGGACAGAAAACACTGCAACGTTTGGGACACTGAAGGAAGAGATGCCAAGAGATCACGCAAACGCTAAAATAGGGAGCTGCAGTTTGTTCCAAACGTGGATCATGCCATAACAGCAACTTGAAACTCATGAGGGATGCAGATTCTTGATAACATTAAAGAAAATCTCCCACTTCTAAAAGCCAGTCTACATGCCATCACTTGGCAGACGTTTAAACTGAAAATCTTTACAGTTTCAAATTAGTGGTTTTAAACACTTACTCAAAATACCTCTTGTTTTAAGGCAAAATCTGCTGAGACACAACGCAAAGGTATGGTGTTCCAGCAACTGAAAATCTGTTGGTTTTTAGGTTTGTTTTTTTTCTGTAAGACAAGCCGCCTTGTCCTAGCTCTAGGTCACAACCAGCGCTACATATTCCCTAAGATAAAAAAGCTAGCTTTCCTCTTCTATGCTTGCATGATGCAGACTGATTAAATATTTGTTCTCTAAAACTGAAAATGTTACTTTACATCAGGAAATCATAGAGGTTTTCATTTGTTTTGGCTTTAATTTGCAGTTTGCCTCTCTGAAAAAAGATACAGGAAGTAGCAAAATGTACTGTACTTTCCCTCTACATAAAGATAAGGTCTATCAAAAATCTCTTCACTTGTGATGGATAACTTTTGCAGGAACAAATACATAAATAGCAATACTCTGAAACTGCCTTCTATTCACATATTCAAATAATTTCAAATTAGACATGTTTATGATGTCTGGAACAGCACAGAATGAAAATGGCAACAGATTCCACCCCAATCTCACTGGGAAATTCTGTGCCAGCTGGAGAACTGTCCTGTGTTGCAGGAAACATTGGCAATGTTTCCTCCCACACAGGAGTGCTAGCTTATCAGCTGGCAGGTGGGGCAATTATCAGCTGGGGGGTGGAGCAAGAAGAGAAAAAGAAAGCAAAAAGAGGGGGGGTAAAAAAGGAGAAAGTATATTCTTTCACAAGACTTTAAATCTCAAAACTGTTGGCAGACCCTCATGAAGCTCCCAACTTCTCTCCTGGTGAGAAATCCCACACAAGCAGGAATGACTTCCAAACACAACTTGAATGGCAATGTTTTAAAAATATAAGCTTCTCCATGCCTCAGTTACCCACCTGTAACACAGACTCAATTATATGCCTTGCCACACTGAAGTTTTCTGAAAATAATAACATATGTATCTGAGGCAACTAGACAAGATATGGTAGGATTGATTGTCTCACAAAGGTCTCAAAAAAATTAGTATTATCACAGAGAAAATCTTCAATTACATACAATAAATACTCTCCAGCCATGACACAGTGAGTTAATTCCTAATTATTCACTGTGCTCAGAAATATTTTTTATCACTTCTTTGATTCCTAGCTTTTCAAATATGCCTCTTTTCTCAGTCATTTCCTCCAGGCAAAAATACTCCTCAGGTAAAGTGAAAACACGACATCAAATAGAAACCAAAATAGCAGGGAATGCTGGTGTACAGAGTGGTTATTGTGCTCGCTGTAATAGCCTCATGCAAGAGCTGCACAAAAGTCCTGTGATAATACAAATATAAAATCCTTGCACAGACAAAGATACACGCCAAGGCATGAAATAAATGAATGCCTACTACTGAGTTACATCAAGGCTGAATTTTCCCCTGGAGTCCATGATTGATTAATTCCTGTAACTTTGGTACCTGAAAGACAGGAGATTTTTCTTGGTAGTAAAGAGCCTTATAAGATATACTTAAACGGATTATGTTGATACCTTTCATGATGTAACCCTAATGATAATTTAATTGAAAAAGTGCTTTAAGCCATAATAGCAGAGAAGACAGGATTTCCTTTTTTCACTTTGACAATTATGGGCCAGTTCAGAACTGCTCTCAAAATAAGGAGGAAGACAAATTTCCAATCAACTTAAAAGAATGTGTCAAATTCTGCATCAGTTTTCCTCAAGCCAAATACAGAAATGTACTGGCATCAAAGCCCACAGATTTTTCTCATCACTAGTCCCAGATCTTTCTTCTTCCATCATGGAAATCACTCTGTGTTTATCCATGTGCAAGCGTGCTCATTACCATATCACCTTGCACATACAATTTTTGCTATCTGCTCCTCAGAGCGAAGAGCTCCCAGTGACTGAGGAGCCAGTGGGCAAGGCTACACAACTTCTACCTGTTGTTCTCCTCTATACTGTCTTAAATCTTAGATCTTTTAGTGCTTCACATGCATTGTTTGAGATGCCACCAGGTTTGTAAGACTGAGAGCATCAAGCCACTCATGAGTGTATGATCATTATCATCATGTGCATTGGTACCACCACCTCACAGATACACTGATAGTACAGACAGAGTAAAATATTTTTTTGTTTGTTTTTATATGATGGTTTTCCTTTTCATAGGTTACTGCTGATTTATGTATTTCTTGGAGCCAGCCTGTGGGGTGCACATGAACCAGGGCTCATGATAAAACTTCATTCATGGGGACAGTGCAGAAGGACATGGTAGGCGTTTGTCCACGTCCATATCTCTCGGGCTAGGGGAGAGATGTTGCAGCCAGCTGAAAAAGCTGATTTTCTGCCAGTATTTTAAGAAGGCAATCGGGATGAGCTAGGTATTTACAGATCAGCTAACCTGGTATTGATTTCAGGCAAAATAACATAAAAGCTGTTATAAATGCAATCAGTAAAGAATTATGGGTTGGTAGCAAAACTAATGAAAATCAACAAAGTATTATGAAAAAGTACTCTTATTGCATAAGTTTGTTATCATTACACATATGGTTAGAAATACTCTTGGGGAAATAACACCCTTAAAACTACTGTCAGGCATTTGAATTAGTTTTACATGACATTCCAATTAAAAATTATCAGTGGATGTAATCAATAGAGAAGAAAATAGATTAAAAAGCTGTCTGATCTAGCCTAAAAAGTAATTGTAGATGGGAGGCTATCAGCAATTACAGATATTTCTATGGCAATTTTACATGGATTTGGTCTCAATCCAGTGTTGTTCAAATTCTGTCAGTAACTGAGGGATAAAGTGAGTAATAGTAACAATATCCCCAACAAAGGTTTTTGGAAGAATAGTACTAGGTAAGATAACATCAGACCAGATCGGTTCCAGAGACTGAAGCACAGTAATTGAGAGAGGACACTCAGCCTCAAATAACCAGCCTCCCAGTATCATCTCGTTTCAAGTTCACATATGTACAAATAAAAAATATAGCTTGCCCACAAAGGGCACAGGATGCACCTGAAAAGCTGTGACTTAAAGGCATTTATCCTCACCGTGGCTGACCAGTTAAATATACAATTACCACACAAACCAGTCACAGAGAAAACCATCTCTCACATATGGAAACTGGAGAAGGAAGTCGGTATTTGCAACTGTCAATGATGCTAATGAAGCATTTATGGCACACCAAAACTTCTGGCACCCACTTTTTCCAAAAGGAGGTTGACAAGCTGAAAATTACACAGAAAAGGGCAAACAAAAGGGCCAGTCCTCTGGGTACTTTGCCACATTCTGAAAACAAGAAACAAAAAAGAAAACACACACATACAGCCAACCAAATGAACAAAAGAAAAAAAAAGCCTGAGACTCAAGTCCAGGTCTCAATTTGTCAAGGAGAAGCAGAAATTGGAAACACTTCGCATCATCTGTAGAAAGAATCCCAGACATGCACAGCAATAAAAACTTGAGTGGATGAACCCAGAATAAAGGAAAAGGAAACACAAATAGATAAACTGTACTTCTCACCCCTTCTCCTCTAATATCAGCCTCATTATCCAGCTACACTCCATGGCTGAGAACCAGAAAGAAAGAAGGAATAAAGAGGAGGAGGCAGCAGCACTGGGAAGTACAAAGCAACGTGCACTAAGATAGGAAGCAGCTAACCAGGCATAAGTGCTGATGCTACAAACAGCAGGGCATTGACGGTGTCCCTCCGATAAGCGGGAAAGCTTTCTTTCCCAGCTACTCAGCAATCCTCTGCCTAAGGCATAAACATACTCTTCAGCCATAGAATTCCATCCCTATCTATAATGAAGACAAGAACTATGTATGTGCGTGCACTGACTGGTGAGGAAGCTCAGAGCAGTTTCTACCCTCAGCTTGCTTTTCCAGAAAATTTATTTGTATCATTGAGCAATCATTTTGATGAAAATCTTGCGATTTATTTTGCCTTCCAAAGCAGTGACATCAGCACTCCCTAGGCAGGAAGAATCCAGAGATTCAGAAGAGTTATCACCTAGCCACAGACACAGTCAGGTTTTGGTCACCCTTTTCACACCTGATTCAACCACAAGGACCTCGGCCACCTTTCATGATGTTACTCAAACCCATGTCTAATCACCTACTACCCTCAACCACCAAATACCCTCAACCAGCACAGTAGTAGCACTTCTCCAATAATTTCACAAATTTTCTGAGAAACAAAATACATAGCAAAAGTAATACAAAATATTATTTAGATATCTCCAAAAGATATCCAAAAGGATGTCCTTTTCAGTTTATCATTTAAACATTAATGGGTAAGCATTGACTTGCTCACATAACTGTTCCATTTGTTTTTGTGGTCCCTTGCAGGTGTTCTACTTCTGGTTTTGTGAGATGAAGGAGGAAAGGATTAGTTAAACCCAAGAGAGCCAGAACTGGCATTACAAAGCCATAATATGAATGGGCTGGCCCAGTTTCAGCTTTTCAAACAGTCCTGCATTCCGAGAGACATCCTAAGGTCGTGAGCATTATATGAGTCTTCAGTTTGTCGTATACACCCAGAACGTTTTCATATGGCAGGAATGTAATACCTGCATTCTCAGGAATTTCCATTCACTGGTGCTCCATGCATCCCTCCTATATTTTCTCACTTTTCGTTGCTGCACATCCCCTTCATGGATATGAAGCACTCTTCCACAGATATGTAAAAACAAGTTATTTCATCTCTTAACATACTGCAGATCTGCTTATCACCCACACTTCTGACAGGGAAATCAGGGAGGCACAGAAATCAGCATAAAGACTAGCACATTAAGGGATGAAAGAGAAGCATTTAGAAAAACTTAACACAAGAAAAGGGGACAGAAAAAGACAAGGTTAGATCTAGACATGATGTGAACAGAATGAATACGCCCACGGGGCATAGAGGATGCAAACAGTAGGTGGTCTTTAAAGCTCTCATCTTCATTCCCAATAAACTAGAGGTGGCAGCTGGAGAATGCAGAAAGGCTACGGATAACCTCACCACCATTACCTTCCCTGTCAGTGTGTCCCACCACCATACTCTGGAATTTAGCTTGCACATCTACTGGCAATTTACTACTGAACAACTTGTCCCACCTTCCTCCTCCCTGAGCTCACAGCTGCAAGATCCCAATCCCTTCATGCCAGCCTCGGTGTTCATCTGACCCGGGCCATCGATACGGCAGTTTAGGGATCTAAACTGGCAGAAAATGTTTCACTTTTACTCTTCCTCACATGGGGTAGCAGTTTGGCTCTCTGAGCTGCCTCTCCCCAAGGATGAGACAGGCACCCAAGAAAAGGAGGCCACAGCCACCATGGTGCAGGAGGCTGGAGCAGCACCAGCACTCTCAGCAGCCACCAGCCTGGCCACGAGCAGAGCCCCAGCACGAAACTGTGCCCTTGGTTAGCATGAGACCCTGTTTTCTAACAGTATCACATTCATTACCTTACAGAGCACCTTCTGAATGAGGATACGCTACATTTTTGAGTGATCAGTCAAACCCAAACAATCAATTACACCTTTTGTCAAAACTGTTTACGCTTTCACACTGTGCTGGAGTCATTAAGAATGAACACTGAACAGGACTGGTTATTTATCCTCCTCCTCTTGCCCTGAAAGGGAATTAATCTTAAACTTTCCGTTTAATGATCTCAATACAGGCTCACTGTAAATGACAGCAGGCTGCACTGAGAAATATTTAAAAACAGAAGGGCCTCTGAATGACAGAGTTTAGCAACACACAACTGTTCCTCCACATGCACGCCAAGGGAAGCCAAACCTCTGTGGAAGACGAGGTTAAAAATGTGCTGCGTGCCACTCCAGCGCTACAGAAAACATGCTGTAATTAGCAACCTCTAGAGATTTATTCAAGCTGAGAAAGATAAAAGTGAAAGGAGTGATTCAAAAGCCATTCTTAAAAATGCTAGCCAACCCACTTAACATTCTCTCAGCGTCTACACAGAAAATGCAATTCTTCTGTCAAAGAAAAGTAATTAATGAACCTGCCCTACCCATCCATCGCCCCTCTCAGGATGCTGGCCACCAGCATGCTCCAGCCCGCACAGTGAGGTGGGAGACAGCACTGCAGCCCCACATGGGTGTCAGTCATACACAGCACCCTTACCTCAACAGTGATTCAGCAGAGCATCTCAGACTTCTTGTTAAGTGTGGCCCAGGCTGGGACACATCCCTTGGCTTGGCCTGGCTGTGGTCCTCAGCAAATCCCTCCCTCTCACTGCCCTGCACCACTGCGATCTTTCCATATCCACCAAAATCAGCAATACATGTTGTTGGAGCAGAATAAACCAGAACGTTTCAAATCCTGGTATGGGTGATTTTCACCAATGTGCAGGGAGGACATGGGGCTTCATCTCGTGGCGATCTCCTCCCCACCACCATATTTAGCAGACTTGATCTGTGATGCTTGTCTAAGTGGGGTATTTATCTTATTCCCTTCCCCTCCAGAGGAAAAAGAGTCTGCTTTTACATATTTTAAGAATTTTTAAGTCCAATTATAAAACTGATTTATTTTTTATCATTATTTTCCCACCATTCTCACTCCTCCCCTCCGCAGATTGCCTTCCACCCGAGCAAAGCTGACGGTTCGCCACAGCAGCAAGCCACATTGACGGCCATCATCTCATTCATATGCACACTCAGAGCACCATAAATCTGCTCAAATATCATTCCTCCCCCGGGGCAATGTTTTTTTTCCCCAGAATATCTACATTGCTAGCTGCAGAAATTTCTCCTTCTAATTAACTTACAGGCTCCAAATATCACCAGCTGGAACCACAGCATAAAGCCTGGGCACTGAACACAGGGGAACCCAGCTGAAGGATGAGGGTCTTTAGGGTCTTTGCTATCCTTTCTTAGATTTGGTGCTTTTTTTTCCCTTTTTTTTTTGTTTTCCCTTTCATTTAAGAGCCAGCAAGTTGAAAACTACTGAACCCTTTATCGACACATGAATGGACAATGAATAACCCATGAACTGAATGAATTGAAACTATCCACAGAACCCTTAACTGATATTTTTGTTGGCTGTGTCACATCACGTTATATTTCTGACGTGTCATGTTTATGCCTGAGTCACGGTGCAGCCTGATGGAAGAACAAAGCACAGTGCGATGCAACAGGACATACTGGTGAGGTCAAAAACCCCATCTGACTGCTGATTGACTGCCCACCACTAATCTGGATTTAGTTAATTCCTTCTAAAAGACAAGAACAAAAGTTCAGAGAAGGTTAAAGGGCACATGCAGAGTTTAATAATCTATTAACACAATAACCTGCCATATATGACTATGCAATAGGCTGAAGGAATTTGCCAGAAACACTTCACTCTGCAAACAATATTTACAGCAAATCTTGATTCATTACACTCTCTGTATACACAGAGAAGGGCAGTGTTTCGCTAACAAGAAGGTTCCAAGACCTGAGCTGAGTAGTTCTAAGGTAAAAAGCAAACCCTAAGCAGCAGCCAAATTAGAAAATTAAGTTTATCATATTTTTAATTTTTGTTGATGAAAACTTTTTACTGTTAGGGCTGAATTCAGGCAGGCTGGGAAAGAAAACCTGACTTCAAACAACATCAGAAACAAAGAAGTCATTTTATCACAAAACCTTAAAGATCAACTCATCAAATGATCTCTGCCTTTCAACTCCTTCTTGTCGATGTATAGTTTTTGCTTTTATTGGATTTTGTTTATTTAATGCAGCCAACAAGGCTGGCTGATCTTCATTTTTATGTAAAGCCAAAGGCAGTTATCAGACATGGTGCTGACCCTGAGAAGAGAGGCCCCAGAATTCAACTCTTCTGCCCATGCCTGATGCACAGATGAAGGTTTATTCCTTCCGCTGCTTCTGCATCAGCACAAAAGAGTTTTGCTGTACTGGCAGCCCCACCATCCTCCTGGAGAGAGAACTGGGACCTCTGGGATCCTAAACCAGTCTCAAGCAGGAGCTTGAAAACAACAGGTTTGCATTCCTTACAGCAGTGAGGGAGACCCTGATGTTGAGAATGGTGTGATTTGTGATGATGATCCTAACCTAGCACCATTTCAAGAAATAAACTAGTTACTGTCTTTTAAGACCATTCATACTTTGCCCAAATAAGGCTTTAAGAAAGTTACAACTGAAGTTCTTTTGGCTTGGAATACTGTTTTTGCTGCCTAAATAAGCCCATAGAACACTTAACCAGCAAAAGAATGACACCACTAAAGTTCTCCTTGTGTTATACCAATATGTGCATACTTTGAACCAGGAGAGCAACATCGTGAATGAATGAAACAACGTACAGCATTAAAAAAATCCCCATTTTCCTACAGTAACAGAAGGCTCAGTAGGTGCTCCTGCAAAAACAGTCATGCTGTCATAGTATCTTACTGACTTGGGTATGCAGAGAGAAGCAGTTGGTAAAGAACTTATAGGAACCTGACAGAAAAAAAAAAGGTGTGACTGACAAATCTCAAGAAGGCCACAATCATGCTCCTCAGACCAGTTATATGGTAATACAAGAAAATAAGAAGCAAAGGGAAACCAAATTTTGCTCAACCTATTCTAGAACCACCCCTTGATTTTGATGAAATCTTTCTGTGACTGAGAAGATTTTTTTTTAAAAACAACTTGTGTGCAGCATTTCAGCATCAAAAATATGCAATGCAGCTTCAAAAGGACACTAAAGTTCAGAATCCCTTTAGGTTTCCTAGTCTTGCACCTGTTAATTTGATGCATCCAAAAATCTAGAAATTCTAGAAAACATTGGCCGTGTATAAAAGCATGTTCCAGAAGTGTCTGTTTTGTAGCTAACATTCCCTTCAATCCTACTACAGATTTTTCATTTGGAGTAGTGCAGTCCCTGTATTATATTTGGTGGACCACTGGCAACTATGTTCCTCCATCTGGCAATCCCTGGGACTGCTGCAATTCCATGGAGCACATCACAGCATCATGACTGTGATTCAAAAGCATAAAGCAAAACCACCTGACTGCCTCTCCCCCTAAAGTAAATCTTTCCCTTGAGACAACTCCCATGGGAAGGATTGTTTTTCTATAGGACCTTTCAGACCAAAGAAAAGCAGTGGGTTGAACCATGAAATGGAGGGGTTTAATTTTTGAGAGACATGCTTTTTAAATATATTTATCTTAGTCCATGTGACTGAAACAGGAAGACATATCAGGGTGACACTAGAAAAGTCCTTAAAATTGCAAATTTTGGCACCAAGTTTTCATAAACCCTCTCCCCATCCTCAGGAACTATATAACAGGCACTCAGGCAGGAGATTTACAGCTTCCTATTGAAGCCCTCCAGCCATCCATCTAAAGAATCAATTTCTACTCCTTCCAAAGAGCAATGCAACCAAAGATGGCCCAAGCACACCTCTCTGAAAACACAGTCACAAACTCAGAGCATACAGAAGGTACCCTCACCGTTAACATAGTTATGAAATTGGGAAGCTGCATCAATCTTAAGCAACATATTTTGCCCTCTCTTCATGCTGTTCTGAAACAACACAAGGACTGTGAGATGATTTTCTTACTGAGTAGCACCATACTTGGAGTAATACATTACTGGTGGGACTCCCCTGATGATGTATTACACTAATGCATCATTAGGATGATGTTTCACACTGATGATATATTGCAGTGCAACATAATGAGAGCAATAGCTCACTGGGTGCATAATCCTGCCAGGAGCTGTGCGCCTGCAGCTCTCTGACTTCATTTGTAGTTCAGGGTGTCCAGAAGCTTAGATGGATTAGATCCTCAGACACACACATCTCAAAGGATGGCAAGAGTCAGAAAAATGCCAGCATACAGGTGGGTGCAGTTAATTACAGGCTTCAATGTTCAGCATGCTACTATCAAGCACTGGCGTTGCATTTTAACACCTGTGCAAAAGATCTTCAAACGACGAAGTGGCTGTAACGGAATTGCCGAAGCTCCTTATTCTTATGCTTCCCTGCAGTAGCCATCATAGCAGACTCTGGGTGCTTACAGCCTTGATAAAAATACCTAGCTTACATTTTCCATGCCAGATGTCTGCTAGAAGGAGGAGGAGGGCTGGGGAAAGGGGGTGGTTGCTTGTTTTTAATCAATAAATTCAGTGGAAGCAGTTCTGTTCAGCTATTTTCATGACCCAGACTAAGAAAAAAAATAGGTAGTTTTGCCAACAATGAAAGATTCTGGTGACCTTTTTTCTGACCTTTTTTAACAAACAGAGCTATTTGATCTGTACGAAATTCTAAAAAGACCTTGCAGTATGATCAGTGTCACTGACAAGAAGGCAACATTTTAAGATTTGTGAACTCTTAACCATGAAATCATATATAATGTTCAAAAAGAGGGCAAACAGGTAAATAAACAAGGAAGGAACAAGCCAATTTGAATAATAAAAGAACTTCTTCAGTCTCCCACAGAAACATTAACATTTACAATTGAACCACAACTTCATTATTTATTTAGTTTTTTGCTTCAATACCTTTGGGGTTCTCAAATAAGTCTAAATGTGCATGCACACACACACACTCAAAAATATAACACGGATCCTGCATGCAATTTCCATTTTTTGAATTTGTTTAGTTCTGAAAAACATAACAGTATTTTAGACAACCAAATAATGTGCTCTGCATCTTCATCTTCAGGTTCTCCAAAATGAACAGACCAGACTCCTCTCCGGGGAACAGCAACCTCTCTGGTCACAGATTTAAAAAACGTAGCTTTCATACCTTTCTTCTGACAGCTGTAATTGAGAAACCACAGGGTAACTCATGAACTGGAAAAGAGTATAGACACCTCAGCTAGCTAAATTATGAGTTAATATCTCCTTCTTTCTCTTTTTTTACCCCCTCATGTGTAGCCCTTCAGATTGCCTGAGCTATAGGGCTCTGCCTTGTAGATGCTATCTCCAACCAGTAGAGCACAGGTTGCAAATACAAAACAAAGAGCTGATCTTTCCAAGATCTGTCTGCACCAGAAAAAGAAAAAAAAAAACAAAAAACAAACCATAAAACAAAACAAAACAAAAAATACAAAACACCCAAAACCACCCAAAAAAAACACCTCCCCCCTCACTTTTAGGGGGATACTTCTGAACAGCCCTCCAGCACATCCTGCAGTGAATTAAATTCTAAGAAGATAACACCAGCTGAGCATCACTCTGACCTACAGTAGACTGAATCCACCTGTAAGGGTATTGCGTGTTTTCCACACAGGGCTGTTCCCTCCATGTTTCCCAGGGAGAGATCAAAGTCCACAGCAGAGAGAAGGGGATGACACAAACCCCACCTTGTAGTTTGCAGCATGCTGTCCCCAAGCTTGGGGATAGCAACGAAAACTCACCTCTTTAACAGGCTACCAGATAACAACCAAAAAAAAAAAAAATACCAGAATGACTTCATGTATTTCCCCCACCAGTCGCCCATGCAAGGGCCAACCACGTCCTGGCCATAAATTCTCTGGCACAAGAGCATTATACCAAAGGAAAGGAATGCCTTTCCATCTGTGTATTTCCCCTCAGGCACTCACTTGATAATGAAACCAGTTAAGGTCTTTGGGTTCACAATGTTATTATAGTCGGATAATATTTTGTTTGCAGCCAAGCCTGAAGAACTCCTAAGTAGTGCAGTACAGGCACCATACACCTGTTAAGTCACGGCGTTCCTCCTCTAAGTGGACAAATCTGTTTTAGCCATCTCCCGAGATTTTCCCCTCACAGTTAATTACAAAGCGATGACTGTACTCATTTCCTGATCTTAGAGGGAATCTATAACAAATGTCTGCCACGGGTGAAGGCTGTTCCCTCTGTCCCTCAGAAACACCAGCAATCCTTCTAGCAGCCCTGCTCTCCTTCAACCTTTTCTCCCAGTCATCCCAGACTTTCTGCTGCAACACAAACACTGCATAGAAAATAATAACCTTTCACTAGGAAAGAAATGACATGGGCTGACCGAGACTAACATTTTCTAAAATAATTGAACAATGCACCTCCTGAACACAAAAACACTGGCACAGGCATCCAGACCAAGGTCATTCTGCAAAGACCTACACTGAGATGGACAGACCCAAGCCAGTCAGTGATGTTCATAAAGAGAGCCCCCCAGCAAGGCAGCAGGATTTTATTCACTTCCTGCGCAGGCATACACAACTACAGAGGTGAACATGTGGTTCCCAACGACTTCAGGAGCAATTTTTTTTAAAGTGATTAACAGGCTCACAAAGAAATTTACCTCCTGTTGGATCTGAAACTCATTGGAGCCACTTTCACCCTGTGACACCTATTCTAGTATACAATTTTGATCCAAAGTATTGTTGTGTCTTGCAAATACAAGATATTCTGAAACCAGGTCAGGAACAATAAGCATTCTGGGGAAAAAATAAGGGGAAAGTAGTCCATCCTAAGAAGTGATACTTCATTGTGACAGCAACCTTTCTTCATGCTACTCCTAGCAGGTTGATATCTGATCCTGGGCACAAATCGTTGGAAATTGGTCTACCTGACCTTAGAGACATACGTTAGGTCAATGGTTCCCAACTTTCCGGACCGATAGCCAATTGAAAAGGATCAGCATTTTTTGCAAATTGTCACACACGGTTACCATCAACCTTGCGACTGGAAGCTCAAAGGTGATGTGACTCAGCAGCATGGCTCCAACACCTTCTCCATTACCTTTGTGGGATGACCAGTGCTCAGCAGACACAGGTGAAGAACACCCCTTGGCTGGAGTCATCTCAGAGAAATTTAGAAATTGAATTTTTTCCCTGGCTCCCATGTTTTCACAAGTTGTTTCACACTGTATCCCAGGAGCCAGCTCCTGTGCCATCATCAAGGCATGAGTCCTGCCACAGACTATGCTCCCCCTTTTCTTGGCTGCCAAGAACCAGCCTAACCTTCTAAAAAATGACTTCTGAATCCCTCTCACTACAAACCCAACATCTTGCTCAAGATGCCACCCTTCCACTTTGAGAATAAAGACAAAGCAATTCCTTCAGCAAGGAAGGAGGGAGCAGAAACATTTTCTGTAATTGAACGTATAGAATTAAAAGCACAGCAGCACACAAACACCACATAAATCAATTAAATAAAACCAGACACAATCAGACGACTTGCAGAGACAAGAAAGTAAAGAAAAAGATTCAAGGGAGAGCTCCTGGGTGATGAGCAGATGGACTGTGACTTGAAGCTCAGGTAAGGAAAGGGACTTTGGGTTTTGGATTCCTTTTGTGATATAGCTCCACTTTGCCAGCCTCAAACAATAGATCTGAGCCCAAAATTACCCTTTTCCTCCAAAGAGAAGATATCTGCTAGATCCAAAATGTGCTCAGTACCTCTGATGACAAAGGAGAGGCACCACCTCCAGAGTGTCCTTGCAGCTGTTGGAGAGCAGTTTTAATAATTTTATTAACATCCTCTGAAACACTTTTACTTTTTTTCCCCCCCATCAAAAAGAGACAAAGTTTACCAAACAGGGCTATGTATTCCTTATCACTTCATTGCTTTCTTATCGGAACTATCATTGTGGAGTCTTCTGGCCAGTCAAAGAAGTTTCATGGGCACAGAACTGATTGAAAAATGGATCACCAAATGACATCTCAGGAGAAAAAAAAATGCACATATCTCACTCTGGGTTTAGTGTTAATGCTCTTCCTTTGCACACTTCATTAGGCTTTTAAATTCCGGGCTGTCCATTGTATAAAATTCTCAGCACTGTTAGAAACCCCTGGCACTCACGCAGAGTGCTTCAGAACAATGACAAAGGTTTGGCAGAAACCCCATTTGAACTGCCCACGTCAGTGACTCTCCATATCCTTGCACTAGTGTTGGACAGCCTCAAGTATGCTTTGCTTTTGTTATGGAAGGTTCCAGCTTCATCTTGGACAACACGGTAAAAAATTCTTTGGTTATTAAAGAAATGAAATAGGGAATCTATCTGTAACAAGGCATTTTTCGTGACTTGTGCTATATGCTTTAATTAACTTTCTCAAATAATTTATAATGATCCTCATTTTTTACTACAAGTAAATACCATTACCTATTTAAAAATCAAAGCTATTGCAACATGTTTTCATCAAGTTTGTGTGAGTAATTACATATTAAAATGGCAAACATCCCTTCCAATAACACCCTGGCAGAGTTCGCTTCTTCTGCAAGTAATAAAAGGGAAAGAGAGCAAACTGTGCTTCAAGATATTTGGCTGCTGCGCCATGAGGCAGCTGATGCATTCCAAATGTCTGTCAGGTCGCTTTGCAACACCAACCCCTGCTAATCAATAGTGAAATCTTTCTCTCTGTGGCTTAAATATATTTCTGGTTTCGTTAAACAGAAGAAAATTGCAAATTAGTTGGACTCTGCCGGACCATGCAGCTCAAAAAAAGACGCTGTCATCCTGACGGGGTAAGAGTTAAGAAGATACAGTTAAATTACGATCCTTAATTGACCATGCACATAGGTTTTGTGAGATGCACTGCAGTATCTTATTGCTGGTGTTCACACGAGGCAGGACAGTCTCCACAGGCTGTCTTGCTTCTAAGCATCCAAGCATTTTTCTTAAAGCCCCAAACTCCACTTCCTCTTTCTAGCATGCAAGCCTTTCTTCACCTCCTTCACTTGGCCCAGAAGTCCTTTTCTCTTACTCTTCATATATCTTCCTTTTCTTTATTCCAAGCTACTTGGAACAGAGATTATATCAGTCTTTGTGTGAAGACTCTATAGCAGTCTGCATGTTGCAGTGGTACCAGAAATAAAAAGTAATAAAAATGTTAGGAAAGTCTTTTGAAAAGTCCATGTTATTTTTACTATTACTCATGCTGTCGCTATTTAAGAAACAATGCCAGGAAGATCTAGGACTTGAAGGGGACTTATAACAATTTTTGTAAGAATACACTATTGAAACTATGATGTTACTGACAGCAAAGCGTTTTGCAAGGTGTACAGCTTCTCCTGCTGCTTTTTTGAGTGCTTCTAACAGATGTTCAATTTCAAGTGGTCTGCAGATACCAATAGGCTGATGGTTCTGCAGGAATCGGAGCAGCAGATGTGCCCTGCATTATGTTTTGCTATTCCCTTTATGAATCGACATGTCACCCTGTGGGTTTATAGCCAGTTAATTTTGTAATGACATCACTATTTCTGTACTTTTAATGATTCTCGCAGGACTTAATTTCTCAAATAACAGAACTCCTGATCCTGGAATTGCTATGTGAAAGTAGTATATAATACACAGACTTCTTTACGTGATACAGTTCCACTTCCCGCCAAGTGCCTTTGCCGATAGCTTTTAGGTAGTGCTGGTATGCACAGGGATTCTCCCAAAAACCGCAGATTTACAGCGTGGCCTCATTTCAGGGCTCTAGACGAACGCCTGTGCTTCTCTCTCCAGGATCATTACCCTCGAACAAGTATCACTTGGTGGCTGGGAGGAGTGAGGATAGGAAGGCAATAAGGATAGAAAGAATGGGGATTTCCATTGGCTCTGCTGTAGAAGGGTAGGTATTGCCCCTTGTCCGATGCTGCCTTCCACGGTACCCAGCTGAAATCAGAGTGCACAGGAAATTGCGCTGCATTTTCCACTGACAGGGACCTGATTGTGAGGACAGCACTCTGGCTGTTGGCTTGGATGCTTTTATCTTAAAAGGGAGCCAAGTTTTTTCTCCCTCAAATACAGTTGCAGTTTGTTAGAGCCCAGGGGTTTTTGGGCAGAACCTCTGGTAACAGCTGCAGGCCGCGCAGAGCAGCCACAGGACACCACCTTCCTTCTCTGGAGTATTTGGAACTGGTAAAGAATGCCTTTCTTCTTATTTTTAAGTATAGAGAGGAAAAAGTGATGTTATTACAACTGTATTTAAAGGACTTTTGGCATTTCCTTCATTGAAACTAACTTTTAGGTATTTTTAAAAATTGACTGGAAAAAACATCACAGGTTGTAAAGGGTTCTAGTTAGCTATGTTGTGTTATGAAGCCTCCGAAAACTTTTAACTTTGAGAAAGGAGAACTGCATAATCCTACATTTTGCCCCCCCATTATCTCAGAAATCATATTACCCACATTACCATAAATATCAAAATACATCTTTAGTAAAAGACAGCTTTTGAAAAGCATCTTATTAGGTATAAATTTAAGGAGTGAATGCTATCTGCTCTTACTGATCTGGCTGAGACATCAAGGCCTTATTTTCTAAGAATCAATTACATAATTTTTACACACATACAGGAAAAAATTATCTTCAGTTGTGACCACTGGTAGAGTCTTCATAGCTCTTGCAATGAGCTGTGTGGTCATGCTGGGGTCTGAATCTACCTGTAGAAAGGATGAGGAAATCCACCCTTAAAAGGATGAGGTAAGTATTTTTCTAAGTTTTCCACAGTATTTCTGGTTCTTTTCTGCCCATCTTAATTTCTTGCAGTTCACATTTCTTAAAAAAAGTTGAGTATCAGCCTTAGTACAAGTCTCAGACTGAAACATATGACATTCAGGAAAAGCTAATGCTGAGATTAAATCAAGTTTGACTGGCCTTCAGCACTGAAAAATAGCAAACACAAAGCTCTACCTGGAGGTCCACATCTATCAAGTGCATGAATGACCTGACTTCCATCTTAACTGAAGCTGTAAGCAAGTGTGTTGTCTAATGGCACACTGAGCCCATGGATATCTCCAAATACTCCAAAAGCAGAAGCACATTCCCCAGAGACATGGCACATCATAAACCTCCAGACCCACCTCTCCTCTTCTGCTCTAGCCTCCCAAGAAATGTTGAACCAAACTCTTCCATCACCTGAACTCAGCATTTCAGACATTCCCAGCAGCCAGTCATGACTTCCAGCCCCTATCCCAAACACCTTGAACTATGGGATTAAAATCATGCTCAAAAACCTTTTGCTTCTCCGTCATAACTGAAATACTTAAACCTGTGAGGTTTGTTTTTGCAGGCACCTAAACATCCTTGCAGGCTTTCCTGAGAATTAAGGATTACCATAAAATTGTGGAGCTAAGCCAAGGGCACATTGCCTTTGTCCAACCTTCCCCAGTATCGAGGCACGGCCACACAGGGACTTCCAGTGCCTCTCCAGCACTTCCCCTCTTTCAAAACCCGAACTCTCAGCCAAAACACACACCTTGCTATCAACACACTTTCCCTGACTCAGACCATGAAGAATCAAACACACAGGGAAGATGCTGGGCATGTTGCTCACTGCACAACCTCAGAATACTCAGATACAGCCATCACAAGCTCAGCAGCCCAACCCTGGTGAGACCCACTATATTTAGGGTATGACTGCTTTCTAAAAATGCATTATCTAGACAAAACAGTTGAGTATCTTAGGGATGCAGGTTCTGGTTTTCCGAATATTTCTGATATTTACTCTGACATTTCCTCTGAGTGTGCCTGGTGTTTTGAAAGGAAAAGAGTTTTCTGTTGCTTAAGGCCAGTCCTTCCTGTTTGTTAGTTTATACCAAACCTAAGTTTTGACATGAATAAAATTGTTGCTTTAAGTCTGATTTCAAACATGTGGTAAAGGCAAATCTAACAATTTTATGAGATACAGTTACTTTTGTAGAGGGTGAGTCTGCCCTGGGGAATTTTCCCTGACTAGATTTATCACAAGTTTTTTGAACCAGATAATTTTGTTTGATAGCACATCTGGCAGCATCATAAAATCTTGACGTCCCAAGCTATTACACAGGAATTACTTTTGTAAATCATTTATGAATATTACTGATGTAGGCCTATTCTGGGCAGTAAGAAAGGAAACAGAGCGCTGAAGGACAAAGGAAGGGAAAAAGGATTCCCTGCCCTTTCAGGGCTCATCAGATAGGGTGGGTATTTATCATTTAAAATGGGAAACATGTTGTCATTGATACAGCTGAAAAGTCCACATAACACGATTTGTTCCCCATATTCCCTAAATAGGCAAAAGGGGAAGATATTCTACTTGAGGAAAACCATAAATTGATCTCTCCTGAAGACAAATCTGTCCCTGTCCGAATCTTAAATAGAACTTCCCAATTAAACACCACATATTGCAAAAAACACAGTAAACACAAACTCACAATTCAAGTAGACTAAACGAGGAAAGTCTTACCAAGGCCAGCACTGAGGCAAAATAAAAGGCCCATTTTAGCTCACAAAAAAAAAAAAAAGTATTTACAAAATCCCCCCCAATCCAGTCCACACAGTGACCTTCCTTTTGAATATGGCAACATGACTGAATGCAAACTCTCCTCACATAGCTAAAATGACATTAGCTGCTAAACATATGTCTTCAGACAGAAAGCTGGCAAATCAAAAGTTTATGTTGACTTTTAGTATCATGTATTATCACACTATTAGCAATTTCTGAAGATTGCACCTATTGATTTGGATTGGAAACACATCAGACATTGAAATATCTCTGGGTGCTGCCACCTTGCCAAACCCAAAGCCTGGCATTACATTCCTTTTGAACACAGAGTGGGATGGTAGAACCGACACCAAACACACCATCACTGGGTAGAGGGGCAACAGAGGAGTCACCCCAAATGAACCAACAATGAGGGAATGCAACAAGCCCTTCACTCTTCATTCCTGACATCCCCGATACTGGGAGCTACTGGGTGTTATTCTTGTTGAGCCAGAGCAGAGGAGAAGGTCATTCAATACTCTGCAGGAACGTATTTCCAGCCTTAGGTGAGAAGGCATTTTGTTGGGGAATTTCCCTGCTTTGGGGCCCGTAAGGAGGGAAGGAACAATTCTTCTCAGCTCCTGCTTGACTTCCAAACGCCAGGCTCCTTCAGACTACAGCATGTCTACAAGGGATGCACAGAGCCATTATGGAGCACGTGCCAGTATTGCACCACACACTTTCTCTGCCAGAGCAGAAAATTTCTAAATTTGGCTTCCTCCCAGGAAGCAAATTCCTGTCCATACACACCCAGACTGATTTCTCACAGATGAGCATGCTGCCCACTAAAATCTGAAGTGGGCTGCATCCACAGGGTGCTGAGGACTCACCCTGGCAGGGCAGTGGTGTGGCAGGAGTCACCAGCTGCACCGAGTAGAGAGGAGCTCCTGGTTTATTTGAAAGTGGCAATACTGAAAAAGAAGCTCTAACATGAAAATGCAAGTTCAAATTTTTGATAGTTTCAGATCAACTAGAATCCGAAAATGACAATGTAACATAGTTTTAATAATCAAAGCATGGATGGTTTCAAGCTGCATAAAGAGCTTCACCAGGAAAAAATCCACAACATGACATAAAGAAAGAACTGAAAAGAAATGGTGATTTCCAGGGTCATGAGTGGTATCTTCAGAGTATCTGGACATTGTTCTTTAAACTTGACAGCATGAGGCAACATTAACTGTGGCTAAGAAATCTGAGATTCATTTTCTGTTTACCCCCCTCTTTCTGAATGCAAACACATGTTCTGTCTTTCCAATAACGATGGACAACACATGCACTGAGTAGTACATTGAAAGCCATCTCTTAATTGCAGATACATGTAAATGACCACACAGCAAGCTTTCCCAGGGAGAGAGGACTAGAAAAAAGGGAGACAGCTACACTAAGATTAGACACTGTGAAAAAAAAAGTCAAACAACATAATCAAACAAGGTTGATTAATGTATTTTTTTCCTAATTCAATATAACTATTATAATACTATTTTAGATAATTCCGGAATGCCAAAGAGTGATGAGGGGATTTTTTTTCAGTCCATTATAGATAGCACTTGCCTCAGTAACTACGCCAATGGAAGAAAATCCATCACATACTAACCACACTCCAATCTCCAACAAGAATATTCCCCATTCTGTGAAGTAAAGTGAGATGTGGGAGTCCTTGACCTTCCGAGTAATTAAGGGAAACAGAGACATTCTTGTTTTTATTAGAGACACACTAAACTATTTGAAAATAATTTGAATAGCTGGAGAATTAGTGTATTTGCCTGCTCATGAGTAGTGCAGATAGTTTAGAGTTCTCTTGGGGGCAACACATCGTAATGAATATCTGCTATTCATATTTAATGCAATCTGCCAAAGTGTGCTTTTGGGAGGACTTTCTGTGTCAATAAAATGATTAACAACAGGACTGGAAAAGTAAATGAATTCCTGCAACGGGTGGGGCTGACAAAAATATCTTGCAGTACTATACCAGTTACACTGGATTTAACTGTACTTTTTAAATGATACCAGTGGAAAATCCATTTCCCAGGGAGGGGAAAAAATAAAGCAAGCAATCTTTAAGATTAAGTTCAAGTAGTAAATAATCGCATTAATGGGAGGAAAAAGAATTCCATCAGAAAACAATGCCCAAAACAACAATGTGCCTGTCCAGAGTATGTCTGAAAAGCCTGGTATGTAATACTGACTACTAAATAAAATAATGAGTATCTACATTGCACAACCCAGAAATAACATTGTAGGTACTTCCTTTCTACCTCTTCAAGTTGCTCAGATGATCTTACTTTCCATACATTTTCTCATATTTCGAAGACTTACATAAAACAGAACATAAAGTTCTTTATTCTTTACAATACACTTTTAAAACACCCCAGGCAGAAAAGAATAGAAAAGCTTGGCTGAAATACAATGAGTGACCTTAATACGGAATTTTCTCCATGGCATCCCAACAGTCCTCTAAATAACACATTCAGATTACTTTTTTCCAAGCTATCTGGATGAAGCAACCTTACTAAGTTTATATAAATTCCAGGACATTCTTGTATCAGACTGACTGCTCTTCCCTTCCCCTTATCCAGCTACTCCTATTCCTCCCTTGCAAGAAATGGAAGGGGAGATATCAAGGATTCAAAAGCTCACCTTGGCAGCCTGAGGACCAAAATGTGGGGCAGGGGTCAGAGGTAGAATATGGGGGTTCTCCCACCAAATGCCATGGGCTACACAAATCACCTCATTCAAGCAGATGCTCAATCCAAGCAGAAAGGGAACAACTGCCAAACAAAGTGTTTTATTATTTAGTGGCTCCCACTGTGGTTATTGTCCAGACCCTTTTTAAATTTGATCTAGGATACACTCAGGGATTCCTTTCATCACAGCATTAGCTCAGATTAAGCTTTTTCCTCCAGCTCACACCAACTGGCTTTGTTATGTAGCGGTATCTAGCCATGTTAAACTAATTCTGTAAAACTCATTCTGGTGAAGTTATGTTACAGGAACCAGTCTTGCAAAGATACTCTACAAACAAGCAGCAGGGCTTCATCTTCCCCATGCTGATATTTGCTTATGAAACTGCAACATTGCTGTGTGCCTTGCAGTTCCATCAGCCATAACATAAAAGTAGCACTTTGCTCACCAGTTTTCAACTCCATGGATATACTACAATGATCTGTGCGGCTTTTACATACCTTTCTTCTCAAATTTTAGGTGGTGATTCTCTTGGTTAGGGGGGTTTTCTTGGAGTTTGGGGTTTTTTTGTAAGACTAATTTTTATAACTAATCTTTTTCCAGAAATTAAAATGTGCCCGTTACAGCCACAACAGATGTTTTATAAAGAAGGTAAACTCTTCCAAAGCTGGTATCCTCGCATTGTGACAGTCGCCTTACTGACCTCTGGCAGCAGCATTAGGTCTCATGATGGCCAGATGGGCCCTGACCCTTCTTCCAGGGCTGATGGAGAGCAACGCCACTCAGATACAAAAACTGCCTGTGTGACTGCTACGCACCTGAACTGAAGGTGTTTTTACTTTAATAAAATGTCAAGTAACAATATTTGCCCATATTTATTTATTCCTCTCCAAAATATTTCACAAGTGTTCTATTATTTTTTTACTGCAAATGTGTCAGGCTCTGCAGGACTTTTGCCCATTTCCCACAGCTGCTCCCAGTCTGGCAAAGAACCAAAACCTCTTAGTCTACGACAGGCTGGTGCATGACCCAAAAAGCACAGGAATGCCCCCAATTTTGCCTTCTCTCACTATTTCTAAATGAGCTAAGCAGTAACCTCCTGAAACCATCTCTGCTGTGTAGAAGAAACTCCTCATTCATTAATGTGGCCAGGGAAGCCTGAGTGCCACCTGATGTCAGGAGTGAAGAGGTCTGCTCTGTTCTCCACAGGGTAACACAGCAGTAGGTAAATCAATCCGACTTCACAAAAGTAACGATCTTCCTGGCCGTGGTCTCGTTCGGTGCTAATGCATCGTTCACGTACCCGTAAAAGAGGGTTTTTTCATCCTCTGACCTCTCTAGCACTGCGACCAGACCTCCAATTATGAAGTATTTTGCACTATGTATCTCAGTATAAAAACAGAAGCCGAGTCACAGGTCACAGAGGCAACAGCATTATTAACATCAATGAAACTAAATCACTCCATCCTGAGCATTTATGGCAAGCCCCTTGTGCTCTCACAATTCATGTGTCTAAGATGTACTGTCATCTGTTTAATGGGACTGGAGATACCTGCTTCAACTGTAGATTAGGATAACTTAAGGCAACTTGATATAAGGTTATTCTGCCATCATTAGAAGTCTAAAACCACGACAGAACAAAATAAAACAAGACACTAATACAAAAATTCAAATGGCCCTAACTTTGAACAAACGCTGCTGAACAGCATTGTTTTAAAAAGATTAAAGAGATCTTTATAACATTTCTGTTATGTAAAATAATTTCTATTGGATTTACATGAATGCAAAGAATCTGGAAGATAAATAGCACGATAGCTTCAAGCATGTAAAGAGCACTGGTTTGACCAACCTTTAATTTTTTCAGGTCTTTGCAAGAGAGTTCCATATTATTCCACCACATGGTATAAATTCTAACTTTAATAGAGACCATCTATCATACTGACTTTGGCCTATGGGTGGCTTCATTGGGAAAACAAACAAATAAACAAAATCTACAATGGAGAACAGAACCCTGAAATACAATCCAAAGCTCAACCTGCATGCTTCCAAGAACTTGTCTCCATAAATCCAGCGATATAATCCCCAAGTTCCAGAATCAGAAGTCTGCAGACTGAGTGTTGACAGTACAGGTATAAAAACAGAGCAGTACAAACCAGAAAAGTCATCCTGCAGTGGACGGTGTCTCAAAAAAAATTCTCATTCAAGTCATCCTCTTCCCTATTTTGCCAATTTTAGCTGGTATTTGCAAACACTATTGCCTTGAGCTATGCACAACAGCTGCCAGGCTTTTGTGTTCACAGAGACCCAGTGCTGCAAAGCTCCTCCACAAAAATACTGACCTGAAAATGTTGAGACCAGGGCATAAAGACACAAATCCCAAGATTTAGAACTAGCCACTTATTTTGCATATTGACAGAAATTCATACTAAGCAGTACTTTTCTGAGAGGCTGAGCACTGACTGATTTATTAATCATTAACAATGCATCAGCAACACAGTCTTAATTCCACAGGAATAATTCATAGTAAAGAAAAACTCTGCATCGCTGATCATATAATTTTGGTATTTACCAATCTATGCCTCAGAAAATGTTCCCATTTACTAATAAAACTATTTCTTCAGCAGGTGAGTATTTCTGAAGTAGTGCAGGGTAAATTCAGGATGGTAATCTGACAATCAACCAGGATATTTTCTAATAGGATTGGAAAATTTAAGTTACTTGTAGGCCTTCTGGCTGTTTTGTTTTTTATCTTCAATAAAGACAAACACCCTGCAATAAAACAGCGCAAATAAAAACCTAACCCAATTATATTTCTTCGCATATGTGACTGGATGAAAACTGTCCACACAAATGGAAAAAATAAACAAACACAAAACCACAAACAACTAAAAAGAAAAACCAAACAAAAAAACTCCCCACTAATTTACTTCAAGACTGCACAGCATTCCAGTATATGTATGTGAGACATGAAGCCAGAATTAGTATCAAGCAGCACAAAACCTACAACTTTACTCTTCAGAAGTACTGTCTTCACTGCGATTTCCCATTTAAGTTTGGTGCTGAAACTTTGTGAGATTTGTGTAAAGAACTCTCTGAAAGATATACCAGGGACACTGCTACAACATTCTTTTAGTAGAAAGTGCTTGGTTCCACACATATGCTGTTTAGTCAAGACTTCTCATATCCAACAGTTGCAGTAATGGATTTAGACAAGCACCTTCAACAACAAACTGATCTGCAAAGCTGTGTCCATCTGGGTTTCCTGAGTAATACAGTCACTCAGTGCAAAGACCTCCAGACATGTATCTTGTCTAAGTGATCCTACTTAAAAAGTTTATACCTGGGACAGCTTTGTTTGGAGCCACTTAAACAGATACAAAACTAAGACCAAGCAGAAAGCATACTTGTCATAAGGCAAAGAAAAAGCCTTGCCCAGCAAATACACTCAGCAGTGCTGCATGTAGAACTGTCCTGGTTTCTGCTGCAAGAGTTAATTTTCTTCCTAGAAGTCAGGTAGAGTGCTGTGGTTTTGGGACTGAGTATGAGAATAATGTTGATAGCGACAACTAAAGCATCACTGTGTTAAGTAGTGTTAACTCTAAGTCAAGGGCTTTTCATTTTTCCATGCTCTAACAGTAAGGGGGTGCACAAGGAGCTGGGAGGGAGCACAGCCAGGACAGCTGACCCAAACAGGCCCAAGGGATACTCCATGAGATAAAATGCCATCCCCAGTATATAAAGTGGGAGGAGGTGGCCAGTAGCTTCTGATGGCTGCTCATGGACTGGATGGGCATCAGTCAGCAGGTGGTGAGCAACTGTAGTGACATCTCTTGTCTCTCCTGGGTTTTACTTCTCTCTCTCTCTTTGTTGCCTCCCTTCTGATTACAACTATTCTTACGTGATATCTTATTTCAATATTAACTTGGGGTTAAACTATGAGTTTTACCTTTTTTCCCCTCAACACTCTTCCTCATCCCACTACAGGGGAAAGGAGATGTGAGAGAGCAGCTGTGCAATAGTTGGTTGCTATCTGGGGTTAAACCACAATAGAAACTCAACCACAGACTCAAGGGCTCATTCTGCACCCACAGACAGCTCACAGCTACCAGCTGTCCACTGGGCTGCTCTTCAGAAGCTGCACTTGAAGAAAACAGTTACTTATGGAAGAAAACTAAAGCAGTTTTAATAACTGTGCAGCTTCAGAGAATACTATACTGAGGTATCATCACCCTTCATGATTACAAAAAGGTCAATTTTTCTTTAAAAGCAACACTGGGTTCTGCAGCTAATATAATAATGCAGGATATACCAAAATGCATAGCAAGTTTTGTCACTCTTGGTTTCTATAGCTATAGTATGCCATACAGTTGCCTGTTTATTTTTATAAAAACAAGAGGAAGTGAAAATGGTATTTCAAAACAAATGCATGCTCTTTGCCCAAGTAAAATACATCATAGATGAACAACTGCAATCGCTCTTGATAATAATTTCAGAATGAACACACTCAGTCTTTATTACAGGCGAGCTGGTCAATAAAAGGTATTAATACCAAGCACTTACTTGCAGGTGACGGGGTGCTGCATCCACTAGTCGGTGGGTGACTCTGGAGTCCATGAAGGGAAGGTAGTGACAGTCCACCAATGACTGGAGGAAAAAGTAAGGGATATGGTGCTGCTGGATAGTGAGTCATATGTCCATTCACGGCCGGTACTGGACATGTGCGGCTACTGGTTGTCATGTTAACACCTCACAGTGGACAAATATTCTGTTGCATCACTCCAGGCCAGCAAATTAGATCTCTCAAATTATGAATGACGAGGACTGCCAAGCCTGAAGGTACAGCTTAAGCTGGATTGCGTGATGATGAAAAGGTAATTCGCTAGATCAGGTCCATCCTATATTTCATCACTGCTTCCTACTCTTCTCTCTTCTAGGACATCCTTGCTCTGCTGACTGTGGATAGAAAGTCTTCTTACTCTCGTATTAGGTGCAGTTCAGTTGCTTATGCAAATGTTTCCCTGGGAGCACAGTTGTTTTCTACAGATGCATACTGACACACTCTGGGGGAAGAAAACAATATAGTGATTAAAATATGCATATTTTTAAAATATGCACATTGAAGAACCTTTTTTTCTCATTCTTACTTTTGTTAAGTTACAATTTATTTATCAGTATCCCATGAGGTCAGTTTGATATTTACCTAGGGGTAAAACACTCACCCTATTACTGAAGCTAACAGCAGAACACCAGTTAAGTTGATTTCCCTGCACAATGAGCAACACCAAAAGCTATTTCTGGTGTGACCCAGTCTGGTTGTGAAAACTTCCAGATTTAAAACCAATGCATCAATAATTATCCAAAATATTGACGCTGGGGGAGAAAAAAAATCAACTTCTGAAACATTTCCCTGTGTATTAAAGTTTCCAATGTCCCCCTAAAAGCTACAGAGGGATTGGCACTGAGGAGGCTCTCAACTTCCTTCAGTGCCATGGCTCAAGCAGGGCACTGATCATGTGTCGGAGGGCTATTTTGGGTTGAGCTGTTAAAGCAGTAATTGCTGTAATAATGACTGTTTTCACAAAGAATAGTTAGTTTATTATCCCTTAGGAAACACTTCACTAATGGTTTACTGTTTTTTCTTTTCTTTTTTTCTTTTTTTTTTGAGGGGTAGGGGGAACTGCTCAAACGAACAAGCACCCATTATTTCATAATCTGGGGGAGTGAGTGACATGAGTCAATACACTGCAATACACTGCTCCTGTGCTCTGCTAGGGAACTTTCTGGCTCTCATGACCACCATCTTCAAAGTCATCCCGAGCTCCACACACCTCCCTCAGTGTTTCACCCAAACAGCTGCCACCTTTAAGGGGTCCTCATTTTTATAGGCTCTGTACCAAAAGCCTCAGACTGAGAACAGGACACTTCTTGTGATATTCCCGTGAAATTGGCTCCCATCATAGCAGTTCAAGTCTAGATACAGCAAATGGCTGGTGGTGAACCTGCTGGTGCCACACCAGTAGCTGCTACTGGTGTCTTGAGACATACAGTACTGGGAAGGCTGCAACTGCTCCGTATTGCAAACACTGCTCGTGTAGCTACTCGTGCAGTGCTCCAGGCAAAAGCCAGTGAGTGCTGCAGCCAGCTCCTGAGCTTACCCTGCACGAGGAGTTTACTCATCTCCTCCAACACATACTGTAGAAGGAAGACAGCAGGAGCCACAGACCAAACTCAGCCACCCAAAAGTAAGGTAGTGCATGGCTGCCTAAAGCTTTGTTTCCTGAGACAACGTACTACACTCTTGCACTTGCCACAATCAGTGATCACTAACCACATTCACCACTATATAGCACTTTTATCTGTAATTCTTTGAAATTATAGCCTGAAACCAAAGGCAAGAGGACTTTTGGGTGGGAAAATAAAGGAGCAGTGAAATGATGTGTCAAGGTCACAAAGCAAAACTGACGCCAGAGGAGGAAAACTGTGACAATGCAATACTGACTATCGCTGCTGCTACTTGGCGCACCAGTTGTCGGTAAGAATTCAAATGAGCAAGGAGCAAAAAGAAAAAACACCAACTCAGATGCATATGTTTGCCTGTCAGAGAGCAGCAGAGTGCTCCTGCTCTGTGTGGAATACCAGCAAAGGTTACCAGCTGTGCATGTCGTCAGACATCAGCTTCTGCCGAGTGCAACCTGCTTGGGGATAGCTGAAATGTAGCTCGTAAGTATTTGGTAACTGTGTAAATTATGCACGAAATGCCTTTAATGCTAATGGAGGCAAACATACGCAGAGACGAGGCTGTAAGAAGGGATACAGCAAGCGAAGGCACAGCTGCTGGCCAAGCTGAGCTGCACGACCACATGCCTGGAGACCAGTGAAACCAGGCAGGTCTTTTGAGGGAGCCCCAGCAGCTCAAACACACTGACTCACTAACAACACAAAATGAGACGAACCATCGCTGGTGCCTGTTGTACCTAGGTAAGGCTTTATGACGCTTAAGAGACAAGGAAAGTCAAGTATCAAAGGAACACGCAAAGTTTTATAAAGCAATTCCACAAAAGCCGGCAAAAATACCACATTTCTAAGTGTTTGCAAAAAAAAGAACAGGAGAGGGATGCTGATGGATACCAGCCCTAAAAATGTGTGCATTAAATTAAACACAGAACAAGGTCATCTATTTTTAAATGATGTGGGGTTTTGGAAACAAAATTCATCTTACAAAACTATCTAATACCTTCAATTATATTTCTATTAGCCAGAAAAATGCAGAGCTCATCATAACTTAAAAACGTTCCCAGAACCACATCAGATATATTTGCATATTTAAGTGAAAAGTATTCAGAAAAAAGCAACTCTTTCAGTACAGAGGGGAGAAAAAGGCAGTCAGGAAAACTCTTTGGTCACTTCTTCATTACTGAAGGAACATGATCTGTGACGGAGCCAGTGGTGACAGACTACAATGGTGTTATGGCTCCTCAGTATACAAACACATATATTTAACAGTGCCAAAAGTAGGCTTTGCAAAACAATCCTATAGTTTTGTGTGTTTATAATTTTACATGAGATGTAATTATAAACTGAAATTACTACATGAAAGTAAGTTTTTCTTGCCTTACTCAAAAATCACCTTCCTTTCACCACTCATGGCCAGAAATTTCCTGCAGATAGCTGAGCTAGAGATAAGCCTTTAGAACTTCGTCCTCTTCGGAGTTCTTCAGAAATTTACTTTCCATAGGCAGAAGGAGAAGACAGTGTAAGAGTCATGATACTCTAAACAGTGTATCATTTGACTCCAAGCTGTGTCCCTTGGGAGCACCAGGCTGTCCACATGGCTGAACATCTGTGCTATGATCAAGGAGCAAATTGTATGCAGACAGCTACACATCAGCAACTCCAGCTTCTTGCAAAGAAGCAAATGCCACTCATGTTCTGTGGTTACCAAGGAACTTCAAGTCACCAGCTCTGCTAAGAGATTACAGACCCATCACCTTCATCACTGCACAGCAGAGGACATCCCAAAGTAGAAACTGCTGCAGAACAGGAAACCCAGCAATCAGTTTTCCCATTCACACCAGCTCTATGGCACAACTTCCATGACACATTTCACTAATGTATCACCACATGGACACATTCACATCCCTGAACTCACTGATGAGAACCTAGCACTGAACATCAGCCACAGATGTCTAGGCTGCATGTGATTCCAAGGTGAAAACATCTCTTTTGCCTAACTAAACCTGTACCATAGTTCAAAACACTGTACGGGCGTCAGCTTTGTGAAGGTGATTTTCATTTGTTGTCACTTGCTATGGTAAATGCCCCACAGCTGATGAGCTTACCCTAAATGGGCCAGGAAGAGTCAGCTACCACAGCTGAGGACTAACCGAGAAGGAGCAAGCCAAACTGACTGCAGAGTCACCATGATGATGGATGACCACCCACTCATGTGATGCAACAGCATAGATTTCTGCCCTGGAGGCAGAAGGCAAAATTTTCAGAAAATGGCTGTCACTAAGGCACTTCAGAGGATCTCCTCAGCATATGATGAAAATCATCTTCCATAGACTTCTCCTTCGTGACTGTTCATGAGTACAAGCAGTATGGAATAGGATCATACAGAAAAGCTCCTTTGAAGGTTCACCAAGAGATGATCGCACTGAGCACTACTTTGCATTGAACAGCGGCCAGTGACTCTTCTTTGACAGAACATATGCCTCCTCCTTTTTGGTTTTTACAGGTATTTTATTAACTTGACTTCAGTGGTAAAGCAGATGGCCATGGGGGAAGCAGGCTACAGTAGCTCTAGAGCAGAGCAGAATATTTATCAGCTGTAGTTAATGCAGCAGGTATATCTGTCTCTTCCACATTTCTTCTCAGTGTTTGCGCAGCTGAACAAAAATTTAAAACTACAAATTTTCATATATGAGCTTCAAATCTTACTGGATAAACAGTAACCCAACTTTTCTAATTGTTTCTTAATTTCCCATGCATTTTGCACAGGCTTGACTACAGAAAACAGCTTTGCTCTTCAGACATCTGTCAATTCTCCTAAAATATATTAAATGTATTGAGCCTCATTCATCATATTGCTATTTAGTTTCCATTTGGTAACAATATTTGGTATTACTGTAACATAACTCATACTTCTGAATTTTTCACTTGTATAAGATTTATTTGAATTCCTAAAATCCCTTCGCTGTTACAGGTGACTTTGATGCACATCAACAGCTGGACAGGCAAGAAGCCAAGGCAGGAGGCTTGGCCAATTAATCTGTGTCAGTAGGAAGGTTACGCTCTGTCCTCCCTTTTGCCAACAACACCCCAATTCCACATTCCTCTTCCTCCCCTCTCACTAGCCATAGCAGGGAAATAAGATGTCAGCAGTGCAAGTAAAGCAGCATTTTTGTCTTTTTCTTCTTCCCTCACTTCTGAAAAGGTCAGTGGGGAGTTCCGCCCTACCTATGGGAATGTTTGAAATTCAGCAGTCATTTTAAGATATCCATGATGTAGCATCCAGAAAACTTCTAAGCTAAATCTGCCATCCCTATCCTTTCTGCCATAGCAAACTGCTGTTGCTTTTCCTTTACAACTGGGGGACAAAACCAGGAAAGCAGAAGAGGCACCCCAACATGAGGACATGTTCTGCTTAGAGCCGGGCGCTTGGGAATTTGCTTCTCCAAGCCCTTGGTCTGCAGCACTGCTGTCCCCAAAGTTTCCAGGGTCACAGAGGAAGTCTCTTCTAAGTTCATTTCCCATTTTCCTGCCAACTCCAAACCCCCTGCCCCTCCCTTAAATCTTAGGCTAAAACAGGAACCTCTGGACTGGGAGGGCAGCCTGAGCAGTAAGACAGGAGAGGCAAGTTGCTCTTCTCAGAGCAACAAAAACAATTTCAGAGAAATTTTGCATATAAAACCTTTCAACAATATATGACTTGTTTTTCCCAAGGGACAGTTTTTATTTATTAGCTGGCTTCAAGACATATTCTAATGCTGTTTTCAAAACAAGTCAAGTTCTGAGAACCCTTACTGTATTTAATGTATAGTTTGTATTGAAATCCCTGATTATGCATATGCTTTCTATTATGCTGGCTGATGGTGTTGCATTCAGCAGTACTGAATAATTCAGCAGATTTAGCACGACTCAAGTGTAAATCAGTCAGATCCAGTAACACGATAACCACACTGGCTTTAAACTCTTAAAAATGCATGGAAACTTTTATTTCATAAAGAGGCTGTACTCCCTTCTGCACCAGTTCTCACTGACTGTGAGATGTTGCATTTTTGTTTTCATTGCCATCCAACAAGATTTAATTAAACAATAAACTAGTTACCGTGGCAGAAGAAAAAAAAAAAAAAGAAAGAAAAAAAAGCCTTTGGAGTGTTATGTTTCCTTTATTAGCATAGTGATGTGAAACTAAACAGAAAAAGCAATCTAATAACAAACATTCCTTTGAGAAGGGCTCTGGGAGCAAAAGGACATCCACTTATTGTTCAGCCCATCCCATTGGTCCATATACGGCAATAAAGGTACAATAGAAGGAAACAGGAAACAGACTGGCACATCTGCATTATCTTATTAGAGGCTAATGGATATCTGAGAGGAACATGCATCTGATGCTGAATAGTCTGTACCAATCTCCGAAGCAATTACTCTTAATTAGTGGATTCTGTTTATAGATGGAACTTAGTGTACCCTTTTGTATCAAAGAGATGCAGGCATCTGGAGAGAGATATGGTTTTCTTAAAGGGAAAGCACTACAGCACAATGTGAGGGTTGGGCTGGTGTTTGGTTGGGTTGCGGGTTTTTTTGGGGGGGTGGTCTTTGCAAATAAAAGCTCTCTGAAGCATAACATATTCTACTGTATTATTAATCATAAGAGCATGCTGGTTAAAAAAAGTGAACGGTAAAAAAAAAGACCATACTCTTAATCTCAAACTCTGAAAGTAAACACAGAAAGCTAATACTCATATATGAATTATATGGCAAAAACCACTTTGATGATAAGCAAATAAACAACTGAACCTAAAATTTCCAACCGCTGGCCAAAAAGCTTAAAATAGCAGCTTAAGTCAGAAGAACAACATCTGCATTTTGTATCTGCCAAGTCTGCAGCCAAAAAAAGTAAACCACTGTATATGACCAGATGCATGAATAAAAAAGAAAATGCATGAAACAGAACTTCAAAGTCAGTTTATTGAAAAGCAGATCTGTAGCTCTTACATCCCATAACCACAATTGTCACATATTTTCAAATATAGGTGCAAGACTTATGGAAAGAAGAAAGATAAATTGTTGTAACAGAATCAAGACACTCTTACTATGACACTTTTCCTGCATCTTGGTATGCAAGATAGCTGTCTGCTGGGGGACTGTGAATTCCTTTTTGTCGTAAAGCTGACACTTGCAAAATGGGTTTCTGTTTTATTTGGGGTTTTTTCCCCCTGACATTGTTAAGAGATAATTAATATAATTAATGAAATTGCTGTTTATTTTAAAATCCTATTGGGAAGAATAAAAAGGAGGGGGGAAAAGCTTCTTTCTCCCTAAGCAGCTATGCTTCGAATTGCCTGCATTGCAAACACACAGTGATACATGCCTGAAAAAGAGCAAATCTAAATCTGAAAGGGGAAAAGGGAAAAAAAAAGTGAGACACAATGACACCCATTTATTTACACACCATACAACAGTACCCTGCTGTGCCAACTATTGATTTTAGTGGAACTGAGAGTCCATGTTGGAGAGCAGCAGCTGTGAGTACATAGCTTGAATCCTCATATGGGAACAATACTCCATAAGCAGAATAACCTACTTCAGCCAACCTTCATGTATAACAACTAACATTAAAAACACACAGAGCTTACATTTCAAATCCTGAAAGGCCCTATGGTTATTTGTTCCACAAAGGTGCAGGGGAGTTATTAATTTATTTGTGCTAACACAACCAAGAAGTGTGAAGGATTGAAAATCCATGCTTCACATGTCTGTTATTCTACAGAGATGTTAATTCTGTTCTATACTAACCATATTTAAGATACTGCCACTCTCTCAGGCAATTTCTCCTGTTGTTTTCTGCTTTAAAGGGCTGAAGGGCTGTTTGAAACTGAGGTGTGGGGTGGTTGGGTTTCTGGGTTGGGGTTTTTTTTGGGGGGGAGGGAGTAGGGGGTTGGTTGTTGCTTTTTTTTTTCTTCTCCTACAGCTATCTGCATTCCATGTTCCTTTCTTTCATTACTCAGCAGTTGCCAAAACTATACTGAGAAGTAAAGATAAATGGTTAGGTCAGGTGATGGGGTTAACAATTTACTGTGTGCACTGCTCTGGGAGCCAGATATAGTAGAATTGGCTCATGTTTATGCACAGGATAAGAAGTTGATTTCCTGTGCAGTGGCTTTCAATCACCTCTGTAAGGGACTCTCTTGCAGTTTTATGCAGAGAACTCAAAGGGCTCTGAATACATTTTGTGCTGGTATATGGGACACTGCTTTGTAACTAAATGCATTCCTTTCTTACTCTGTCACATTCGAAAAATCCTGAAGGACAGTCAAGAAAAAAATTCTCTTTCATCTAAGGAAAGGTAGCTGGGCTTCCTGCTCCCTGAATTTAAGTGAACTTGTACGCTCATTATGCTCCCCAAATTTAAAAGCTATAAAATTGCTCTTTCAATGGAATCAACACTTCTGTTCTTGCATAGTCATGTCTGTTGTTCCTTATTAATGTTTCCAAGGATGTAAAACAGTAACTCTATACTGAGAATATCCTTCGTGAGAGACTATCCCATGTGCTACAGAGGTTTAGGGAATCAGAGATTTGCCAGACGAAGTTGCAGGGCTTTTCTGCAGACTGAACCTGTTTCCTTGTTTCTGCCCATCCACAAAACTCAAAAGGAAAAACAAATTCCTTCTCTCAAACACAATTCAGATAATCCACAATTTAACAGCACAGGCTAGTTAGCTCTTAAAAAGCAGGTTGGTTCCTCAAGTTACACAGAACCAGAAACTCCAGTACAGAGCTTTTCCTGCTCAAGGCACTGTGCCTATTGCTTTAGTTCTCTGACCACATTTTTTCAGCAGGTATCCTGTGTTCCTGAACAGTTTCTCCCTATAGTTCAGAAAAACAAGACTGGATTTAGCAATCCAAATTATCCTTTACTGTCCTATGTGTCCAGTCAGATTGTTTTGCTCATAGCTGCTTCTATGTGAGACGGCAACTACGAAGATGAGATATGATCACTGACAGGACTAAGAAACCTATCCTTTGGGCTCCCCCCTCATCATCAAGTCAAAGAAGGGAAAAAGAATCACAGGTAACAAAGGTAAGCTGCAACAAGCACCAACATGCTTCTAGGATTTGGGAAGATTTACACACGCCAACAGGTAGTACCTTAAACTGATAGTATACTCAACTATCCATGATCCTCATCCATGAAGGAAAGGTAGCATCTCCGATTAAATTGAGAATGGAATATGCTCCCTGTCCAGCAAAAACAAACTTCCACTGAAGTCTTCTCCTTAACTGGCAATTAATTGGTTTTTACCCTTGCCTACAAGGCACCACAAGATAGCATCACATGGATTCCCAGCCAAAGCAAGCTTTTGTGAGAAGAGCTCTTGGAAAGAGATGGGAGGCCAAGGGAAGGGGGACTGAGTAAGCAAGGAAAACCACATCCTGCTGCCTATGTTCAGTAATGTCATCCAATATTATGGGATGTGCAGACATTTACAAGTATGCCAATCACTTCCCAAGTGGCGTTACAGTGAGGAGGAGTGAGGAATCTATCTGAAGCCTTCCCAGCATGCTCTCAGAATGCTCATCTTTAACCTTCCAGCTGATGAGAAACATGTCATGGTGACCAACAGCAAATACAGCACTTACCATCACTGCAACTACTAAAAAGGTCTTATACTGGCTGTTTATAACTTTTAAGAGGCCTCCGAGATCAGTAAGAGAGGGTCAAGTGATGTTATTGTTTTGGTGACAGACGGAAGATCCCTAGTAAATGATCCCAGTGGCCTGGGAGTTATTAAAAGAATGGAGTACTTCATCGGCTCAGAAGCTGAAGAGGAAAGCAGCCTTGGAGGGCGGTTCCTTGACAGAAAAGTACATTTCTTTGGGAGGCCAACACTCTACAGTCACAACATGCACTGCAGAGACAGGATGACAAGAGATACTTCCTTAAAGGAGAGCACAATGACATGCAACACCAGTGACAACTTTTAATGGTACTGGTCTCAAAACCCCAATCAATGAAGCTAGGAATCAAGGAAATGATTCATCAAATGCTCTATGAGTGGCGGGTGCAGAAAACACTAGTTTTGATGGCTATGCTTTAGCTGAGCATCCACGTAGGTGACATTAATTACCCACAGGGTTATGCTGAGAAAGATCAGGGCAATTCAGACCTGAAGCCTTTGCTGTTAGTTTCTTGAATTGCTAGAGATGACTGTCCCGGCACAGAAACAAGTCTCATCTCTCTGTTCAGCCTCAGAGGTATATTCCTGAGAAGTCCTAGTCCTAGCAGAACCACCAGAATAAAGCAAAGCACCACATCCTCTCCCTGCCTGAGGTCATTTGGGTAGTCTTCCTCTGCATGGACAGGATATCTTTAGTGCCACTAAGGATTGAACCAAATAGTCAGATTCATCTAGCCTGGATGTCTAGCCACAACTGCAAATATTGTCATTAGATTTGCTTTCACCACCAAATTAAGGTAGAAAATGCTCCACATCTTTAATTTCTACTTTGTTCAGTATCTGGACAACCAGTAAATACAGATCCTTTTGTGCCCCACTATGGCACAAATGTGCTGCCTGGAAATGCACTGATGGGTTAATGCAATATATGATCTTCACACACTGTGCAAAGAAGCAAATAGACTTCAACAGCCACCAAGATAAAAAAAGATGAGAATAAAATTCTGTTTAATTTGGAAAACATGCACTGCAGCAGAAGGTTCTGCCTCAGCTCAGCACACTTCACTTTATAAGCCACACAAAGAAGGATCCTGAAAGAATCCACTTAACTGCAAAGAAAAATTCTGCTATCCGGAATAATCTAAACTCATTGTTAGGATGAGCATGTGGATTCACTCAAAAATGAATAATGTTTGTTCAGGAGGCTGTCGGAGAAACCTGAAAGAGGATTTTGTAGAGGTTGTGCCTGAATTGTGAAATAACATAGATTTCCCAATCCCTCGAGAGCTGGGAGGCACAACTGTGCTCAGGAGGTAGGTTCAATCTGTTAGCAGTTTTTTTTGCACTGCAAGGCTGGAAGTTCTACTTCCTCTGAGCTAGAGGAGTTTGCATCCCTGCTGCACCCATTTATCAAGTGAGGATGGTGATCCAAGTGGAACAGGGGGAAAAAGAGGGTTCAAGCGCTGGTTGTGAACTTTGTTTCTGAAGACTAGTCTGTTGGACTAGAGGTGCATCTATCATCTTAATATCATGGAGGTGTGGACGCTGTGCTAACACAAAATAACTTAGCACACATAATTTATCACCTTTTGTTATATACGTCAAGTCTAGTAGTCTGTCTGCTGAAAGGTTCTGCAATTCCTCTGAGTTATTAGAGTCTTCTGTCCTACTTTACCCAGAAGACGACATTTCTGCTGTCTACGTCAGGCTCCTGAACCTTCACTTATTAGATATCACAAGTTTCAATATATTCCCAGTAAGACTCCCTGAGGGTCAGCAGAATATGCCAGAGGGCTGGTGGAGATTATGAACATCTATTTTAAAACCTCTGTTCTCTGTAGCTCCCTGTCACAGAAACAATAGGGTGGCAAAATTAGGAACAAGCACAGCCATTAACTAGGAAGGGACAAAGCCATAGCATGGATCACAGAACAAAAATAGCATTTTTATTGTCAATATTTTGCTTAACAGGGAGCCAATAAAGCAATTGTGAAATGCTAATAATATGCTGAGATAACACTGCACATGCACTCAGAGCCATCCTCTGAATCATCTGAAAATGTTGCAAAAATCTTATCAGTCAGGTCATAAGGACAGAGGTGCAATAATCAATCATGGTAGCCACAAAACCAGCACATCTTTTCCACATTCTAACATTCAGAAGATCTATATCCCAGAATTGTCTGCTAGAGGTGCTGGACAGATGGATTACATTGTTAGAAAGACCAACATGAACTATGACCTTACATTTCACATCCAAAAGCAACTAAGAGGAACCTAAGCATCGACAAAATTCAAGGAGACTTGTGTCATGCCTGCCAGTCTGCAAGGCAGGACTTCTGATACAACACAAAGGTATTATTGCAGAGTAAGCAAGTGTGTGAGTTAACTGCACAGCAATCATTCCCAACAAGCCCTTTTCTGAAAGGACCTTTCCACTGATAAATGCAAGACAAATTTCTCACTTTCCCACTTCTGTGGGCAGAGAAACCAGTCTGAATTACTTCACGTTCATGGTGCAGATAGAAGTTGCAGACCCTTAGGGATGGAGACAGGTAATACACCACCATGCAGCACTTAGACCTACCCAAACCTGCTATCATATTTAAGCATTTTAGCCATAAGCCAGATCAAAAACTTATCAAACACTTATCAGGGCAGCATTTAGTTTCTGAATGCATTGGGATCACTAATCTGTCAGCTTCACTGGCAAAGTAATGTATTAAAATAATGAATTTTGAAAACATTTAAGAAAGTAACCGTGAGCATTTTCATAATTAGGTCATAGGACATGGGTCAAGAGCAAAGCCCTCAAAAACATTTGGAATCCCCCAGGAGATGCTAAGCTTGGATAACAGTGCCAAAGATGACTCCTCCTGTGGAAAGATAGTGTGGTTCAGTCAGGGCTCCTTCCAACAAGCCTCCAACCAATTCTGAGCCATGACAACAGCAAAGGATACTCAGCCTTGGCAACAAGATGCTCATTTCTGCAACCTCCGACCCACACACATAATAAATGTAAGCCAGTAAGAGAAGCAGTGCTCTCAAAGCTCCCAGCAGCACCTTTACCCCCATAACAGCAGTCAAGCCCCCTGTGCTGCTGAGTACAGACCCATCTCCTGGTACTGACAGCACCATCTCTGCTGCAGTAACCCATCCTTCATCTGTGCTTACGAGGCTGTGCTGTCTGAGTCACTTCACCAGGTACTCTGCATTTATTGTCTAAAAAAAGATATCCAGAGCCAGACAGCTGGGCAGGTGTGCATTCCATACCACTTGTTATGTGTCTGGTAAATGCCCTTCTCCACTGTAGCAGAATGATCTTACCAAGGCTCTTCCTGCATGATTTTCAGGACAGCAGCACCTCACAAGACAGGATCCAGCAGAGCAATGCACTACAAAGAACACAGAGGAGTGAGAAGCCTGAAAGCCCAGCTAGGTGCCCAAGGCTGATAAGACAATCTGATTTAACCATGCAAATACCAGCAGCCAAGTAGAGCATATCTTGGAATTGGGAACGTCAAACCAGACATGTCACAATAGAGAACACTTTTCTAACAGCACTTGAAGTTCCTTCAAATATGCACATTAGGTGAGCAAATGAATTAATCCCCAAGGAAACAAAAAAGAAAAAAAAAACAAGAAAAAAATCCCAAACAAAACAATGGTCTCAGTTACTGAGATAAAGCCATTCAAAATCCACTCCTGTCTTTTGTGATTATAATCAGGTAAAAAAAATCTCTAAGTGGAGTAGTCCACTCAGAGATGACTGAAAGATACATGTTGATTCAAGCACATCCCTCAGTATTATAACTGCATCCTCCTTCCAGCTAATGGTGTCTGTGCCAACTGAAGGTCAAACACTTGTCCATTCTATGGGGTGTCACAGAGCACCATACACTAAAGCAAATCCAAAGCAAGCAGAAAAAAAACAATTTGTTTCCTCAAAATGATGTATAAGCAAGAGAATGCAATAAAGATGTCAGCTAATGAAAATAATCTCTCAAAATAAGTGACATTTCTAAAGGTTGTCACTTCCTTTACGTAAGCCACAGTTCTTGAAGATATTCCACCCATACAGCTCTCCAATTCCCGATGTGGAGTCCATCACTGTGAGATGAAGATAATCATGTTGCTCCACACTGCACATCCAAGTTTATGAGGGAAAGGGGAAGGAACCAGAAGTGGGAAGAAAAATGACCATGTTGGGTACAGTCACTGCTGCCTAATTTGATGACCAATGTGAAGATGCCCCTTTCAAGAATGCCAAGCCTGTGTGCACTGTCAGAGCTCCACAGTGACAAGAGGCTGAAAAAAATCCCCTCGGCCTATATAAATAATTATTTAAAGTGAAAAGTGACTAAATTGTGTGGAATATTTAGATATTCAAGGATATACTACAAGCAACATAACTGGCTGTATGACACATGAAAGAATACTCCAAGAAAAATGATGCAGAATTCTAATACAGCAAGAGATGGAAGAGATACTGAAGATCATCAAGAAAAAGCACCCTGTGGAATATGGTTTTGTATAAACAGCTGCATTTACAACATGGACCAGGTCTCATATTCATGCAACCACTCTGCCCCTGTTTTTGCCAGAGAAAAACATACTGGAATTTTTTAATAATAAATATTAGAAATCAGGAGATATACTCCACATCAATAATGGGAGTCCAGGTGCTAAAGAAAACCATAAGATCTCTTCCCTTCTAACACACTTTGTTATCACAGTAATACACCTAGACTACAGTTTTACCATGTGTGAGCTATGACAACTTTTTCCTGCATGTGTTTGAACAGTAATGACGGGCCTTAATAATAATACAAAAAAGAATCAGGTGTATTGTCTTTATTATGAGAGTATAAGGGGTTTGAAACAGGAAGAAATATCTATCCTCTTCTACAAAGAGGAATGTAAAAATGTAGCCCCTGCATGTCAGATCTAAGCATCAAAGACTAAATACTTAAAAGTAGAATAATATGAACATTTGAGAAATGCTATGGTGAGAACATAAATTCCACCCTAGCATTTGATTTAGTGATAATCCTCCAAAACCAGTTCTGCATCTGATAAATACAGGTTTAAGATCCAGTTGTTGACACATGGTAAGGAAATGAAACACATTCTCCCTATATGAAGCTCACATTTTTCTGGGTGAAACAAAGCACGGTTGTACCTCATGTCTCTAAGGCACATTTTAAAGCAATAAGGAGAGCTGAAAGGCATCTACATGAAGCAGTTTTATCTGACGTGCTGGAAGAACCTGAGTTAAATAGCCTGACTGTCACATCCACTCTTAAGCCTTTGAAAAATAAGGAAATCCAATTTAAGATTTACACAAAAAACCCAATGCACACAGTTCCTTGGCACTACAGCTCTGCTTCACATACCTCATTGCAGAGGTAGGCTGGTTGCTCACTGAACCTCTTCAAAATAAAAAGACCTTCAACAAAAATTGAGTGAAGGTAGAAAGTTTGGTTCACTAGAACATCACCAACTCTGATTAATAACTACTACAATAATAATATAAACTTCTTTGAGAAATTTTCCACTTTTAAAGAAGAAACAGAAACATTAACAGGTCTGGCCAGTGGCAGTGAAGTCACCCAGCTAATTTTCTTCTGAATACAACCCGTCATTTAGCCATATACCAGCCAACCAAGACTTTGACCTTCAATTTTTAAAAGCACATAATTCTAACTAATTATGTTGCTCGATGGTCCTGAGTACTACTGAACAGAAAATGCATCAAATGGGAAGCTAAGTTTTATAATTTAAAACATTCATACACATAAAAGGGGAGAGGGAGGAAAAAAGACAGTTTTTCAAAACAGCATACAAAATTACATAGCAACAGTGTAAAAGCTTCTGAACCATTTCCTTTCCCTTGCCTCCAATGGAGGGTTTATTCCAGAGAGACAACCCTCAGCAGACAAAGCCTGCTTTTAAACATAGAAACACAGGAATTCCTATACTGGGTCAGATTAATAGTACATTTAGTTCAGTAACCTCTTATTTGACAGCAGCCAGAATCAGATGCTTTAGGGAAAGGATGAAGAAATCTCTAGGAGAGCAATTACAGGAAAAACTTTCCCATAAAATTTCTTTCCAACTCACATCATCTACTGGATGGCTTATGCCCTGTAACAGGAGATTTTCTTCTTGTCTTTTTGTTTGTTTTTGCTAGCCTGAATAATACAAATAGCACTAAATAATACCCCAAGCACTGTGGATATCTTCTCTATCTATGGCCCATATGTTTTTAATCCTCAAAATTGTTTGCCCTAGCAGAATTGAGAGTCACAGAGTTTCAACATCACCAGCTTGCTGTTTAAAATAATATTCTGCTCTGCTTTTAAATAACTCTCACGTTTTCCCTGGATGATCCTGTGTAGTTACAGTACCTAGTACACCAGAGTAAAAGAAAAGTTAGGTGGATCTAACTCACCTTCTCCAAGAGTTCCTTCTGGTCTGCTTTCCTCAACACAGTTTACTGCAGTGACTCTTAAGAAAGCAGCCTGGAGAAGGCAGAAATGCCTCCAAAATTCCTTCCCCCCATGCCAAATGTTTCAGGTTTCCTTCAGGGCAAATATTAGTTCCTTTGTCAAATTTACTTGTTCATCTTAATTGCTAGTATACACTTCTTCAAATGTCACCCTTCCTAGTTAACAACTTCCTTAGATTTCAGGGCAAACACTTTTCAGGGCAGGAAAAAAATCAATTCTTGAATAAGTCAAGAGTAGCAAGTCGTTTTTCTAATTAGGGCATTGACTTTCTACTAAGACGGTCCTAGAATTATCTGTATAGTCACTTCCATGTTAAAAACCTAGGTAAATATTAGCAAAGAAACAATTACATCAATTAATAATAGCAGCTGACAGATAAACACTACCAAGAGGACTCCATTCTCTCCTGAGGTTAACACAATGCCAGATTCTAAAGGAAAGCAGAAAGGGATAATATGGACCCAAGCTGTCCAAAACCTGTATTTGCATCTCCAAGTAAACACTTAAATTCTGTAAACACCAAGCCATTACCAGCCTGCTTGCCATGCTCTCAGCTGGGCCACAGCAAACAGCTAATGAGGAAGCTCCAGATGAGCGGGGACACTCTGGCTCTCTGGCAGCCTGCCCCATCCATTGACCCCTGGTTTGCTTTAGGGTCACTTGGGATTCTTCATGCTGGCTGAAGTCTGCCGGCTGTCTCCAGGATTCCTGGAGAAGGTTGAACATTCGCAATTTTTCCTAATGTATTCACATTGTCCATGTCCATATGTCTTCATCTGCAAGTCAGCTCAAGCATGGAAACGACTAGAGCATGAGCAACTATTAGACTAAATTATTTCAGCAATCACATCACTTTCAGTAGGCTGCCTTTTGCCAAACCAAAGCATCTGCAGCTCAGAAATGTAACTTCTAAATTTAAAAACTTTGCAAAAAAGTGCATCAGTTCACACAGATCTGGATAGTGAAAATCCTCCAAGTTATTGCTGTGAATAACACTAGCATAAGCAAATCAGCCCTCTGAAATCAGTTCTGACAGAATACCTGAACAAGGGAAGGCTACATGGGGTTATTCTTAATTTTCATTTTTTAACAAGTTTTTAAACATTCATTTCAATAAAAGATAAAATAAACATTCATAAGCAAAAATTCACACACAGTGTGAGTATACTTCAAAGCTGCTCAGCCTAATTTAAAATTACATTCTCCCATTCAGTTCCACCTATCTCTAGTCAAAGGACACAGCAGAAACACTAAGAGTCTGGTCACTGCTTGAGATTTGGGCTGAAAGAGGAATTGAATGCACAGAAATAGCCACTGATGGAGAGATGGGAAGTCTCTCACTCGTATCCCCCTCATCTCTCACTTCCAAACAAATTCAATGAAATGAAGCCATCACATGGGCAGATAAAAAAAAGAACCAGGTTTGCATCCAGGAGCCAGTTCATACTCTCATGTGATCTGCCCCTCACAACTCCTCACAGGTATAAAAAGCAAATACCATTACCTATCAGACAGAAGAGGGGGGAAAATGCTCCTGATCACAACACAGCTGCTCAAAGTGTCTTAAATTCAAAGCAAGATGGAATAAAATGGATGCATTCAGGATTTTACGACTGTCACTGTAATGTTTTTCTTTATATTCACAGGGCTTAGGAGATGCTTACCCCACCATCTAGGAGAGTCAGGGGCTCAAAGTAACAGTTTTGCACTATCATCAAAGTATAAAAAAGAAACTATATATCAACCAGCTTAACTGGTATGTCTCTAAAAGGGCAACATGCAAGTAGAAAGTTCAAAAATATTAGAAACCACTTCTGAGCACTGTCAAGCTGACTGAAATCTTAAGAGTTTGGAAAAAAAAAAAAGGAAAGTGTTGTGACAAGTAATCTAAACAAATGTTAAAAGTGAAGTTTGACAAAGATGAAATATCTGCCAAACACCCAAAACATAAATGAAACTGCCATTCAGCCAGGGCCAAATAAAACAAGATGTAGCCAGGCAGTTTCTGACAGAACAGTAAGGGCATTGTTAAGTCTTCTTATAGACCTCCTTTCTTTATGCAAAAAAAAAAAAAAAAAAAAAAAAAAAAAAAAAAAAAAAAAAAAAAAAAAAAAAAAAATCCAGGAGGGTAAAAAAAAAGAACACCACTATGTGGCAAAGTGTGCCTCCACTTCAGTGCACACCCCAGGCTCTCTGTTTAGCTGTGAAAGAAAAGGGATGGGGGGGTTTAGCCATGGTTTCTGCTGAGCACCGGGGTGCTGCACATGCTGGAGGTTTCCAAGGACCAGAGCAAAAGGAGATAACGAAAGACAACAGGGAAAATCCAGCAGGAGGAAGGAGAGAGTTTGGGGGAGTGGTAAGCTCGTCTAAAACATTTAGCAAGATTTTATGCCTATTTGGTTTCAAAGGCTAATTAGCATTTTGAATAAAGGGCCTCTTCACTAAATATGTAAACACCTTATCCTTCCAGTGACTGCCAAAAATCAAACGTTACCAAATGAACATATATATGGTCTTTAAACTTCTAAAGAACAATAAAAGTATTTTCCCCATAAATTTCCAAATAAAGAAGCATAATACAGCACAGAGATTACAATGCCAAAAAAAACCCAACCCAGAAAAACCCAACTCATAAACTCTGCAGGTTTTCTGAATAGTATTTTGATCTTTCCAGAAAGGAACAGTAAAAGCAGCATATTCCCCACTACAAGCTTCATTTTAGGATCAAAAGGATAGCGAAGTACATACATTTAATTAGCAGGGAGAATACAAAAGCCCATTAATGGAAAACAAAACACATTCTGGAAACAAAAATACACTATAAATGTTACAGTCACTGGTGTGTGTTGCTCTATACGTGGCAACAGTTCAGGAGGAGGAACTTCTGAAGGCGGCACACTGACTTCCAGCTCACAGCTTTTCAGGATATTCACCCTTCTGTGACTGCTTAACATGATATTCTCTATTTATAGAGACTCTTTTTGCAACTGTTATCGTACAGTTATTAAAATGAACAGGCAGAGTCACAGAAACACCGCAGCAACCAACGCCCGAATAGAAGACACTACCTCAGAGCACGCTTTCGCTTGTAACTTGGGCAGCTCTGAGATTTGTGTTGGCAGCATCCTCTGTGCAGGTCAGGAGAGCCCAGGAGCAATGGTGGAAGCGTAGGCTGTGGCTGACCCAGGGCTGTAAGCCACAGTATGACCCCTGCCCAAAGCAGCAGAGGTGTTAGAGCAGAGCACACAGTTCCACATCTGGCCCCCTGACTGCCCAAACCAGCACAGCCACAGGGTGCTGAGGGCTCACACCGACCCAGGGCTGCTCCTGGGAACAATGGCAATTGTGCCCTGGTCCAGCTGCAGCCCTCAAGCAGCAGGGTCCCCAGGATACACTGGAGCCTCCCTCCCCTAAAGCACCCACCCAGAAAGCAGAACTCTGCTGAGGAGCAGATCTCTAGTGGCTGCCTCCTGTGTGAGCAGCCCTGCGAGCCCATTCCACACTAACCATGGCCAACACACGGCACCCAGACTTCCACCACGATCTCTGAATGCACAGACATACACAGCCATGCTGCTCTGTGAGAGGGTTTATGTCCTCAGACACAAAGAATTAATCACTTTAGCCTCAGCCTGCACCATAGCTATTCCCTCACAAGTGTCTCACATGTTTCTATACAGGCTGGTTGTAGTTGCAGTACATTTTAATTAATTGTACACATCAGAATTGGATTTTATACAAATTCATTTTTGCAATTTCCAGTTCAGAACAGCCTTTAGTCAGACTTTAGAAGTTCAGCTCTCTCCTATTATAAATATAGGTCACAATAAACTGAAGTGTTTTCTGCTTTGTTTGCAGGAGGGAAATCCTTTTTACATTTCATTATTATAAAGATGATTATGGGCAAAAAACAGTATTTATTTTTAAATTTGTTGATTTAAGCTTTATTTAAAACCTGCTAGCAAAAAAACCCCAGACAACCTAACTTTATTTTACTTCATTAATTACAAAATTAATATTTAAAACCATCATATGTCATCTATCACTAGTTTTACTACTTTTAAAACATGATTACATTGGGACTGCCAGGATCTGGAGTCTCAGACAGGAGGGGATGGCCAGTGGGGTGAACAAACATTCCTGCTGCTGCCAACCCATTCTGGTCCCAAGCAGCTGGTACAAAGCTGGTATGAGCCAAGGCTGGAAACATCAAGTGAAGTAATCCCTGCAATGGCAGCTTCTAAAAGCGCAAGAGAGGAATCCCAAGAAAAACTGAAATAAAAAAATTGTATATACACTTCCTGACCTTAAGTTTTCCACACCTCCAGACCCGTTCTCATCAGAGGGCTACATATACTCCACTTGTATCTATCAGCATCCAAGATTCAAGGGACAGAAATTCCAGCTGCAGAGACCATGCAATTCTTCATGCAGCTCCTTGCTTACCCTTGTAGACAGAAAATGCCAACTAAGGCATTCACACAGGGCTGGGAGCAAGCCTCCCTAGGCACGGAGGCACCATCCAGAGTGAGAGACCTGGGTGCAATGAGAACACCACAGCTCATGGGGTCACTCAGATGGAAATTCACAGAGCCAGAAATGAGAGGGTCACAAACCATAACTCCTTCAGAAAAGAATGTCTCAGAAGCACCAGGAAACAACTCTAGGTTGTGGGTTTTTTTTCAGGTGCTAGTGAGGAAGGACATCAGTATGCCACATAAGGGGTCTCCAAGGCTGCATCTCACCTCAATGAGACTTGAAAAGAAATACTGGTAAATCAACCAACTTCAGGGCTTACAATTCACATTAGGATTTAAGGGCTTCCTGAGGGAGAAATTCCCACCTAGGTTTAGGCAAACATAGACCACTCAATATCTTAAAGCTGGGACTGGATTATATGCATCTCAGAGAAGAAGCAGCTCAAAGGTCCAGATAAAAAGGTGCAAGTGTACCTTTTTTGTTCTCAAAAATCTCAATAAGCTGCAATCTCAGTTTATTGCTTCTAGTCTACATGGGAAAAATAAATCCAGAGACCATATTGCCTGTTTTGTATTTTAATTAAGTAAGTGCCTGGAAATAAGTTATAGGTTTTTCCCACTGCTTTCTCTTGCTAGCTGCCCAAACACAGGCTTTTCCATAACCTTGTCATGGATCAAGTTATTAATAAAATACAAACAAAAACGGTACTGGCACATAAGCTAATTAAAATGTCTCTTACCAATTTCACCTTTGCTTGTCTTCTCAGAAATGAATACATCCTCCTTTGACACAATCCCTGTATCTCTCCAGCTACCCGTGGTTATTTTGCCATTACAGCATCTGGTGTTTCAGAGAGGCTCTGACAGTGCCATTTCCTTACCCCACTCCCAAAGATGCACAGACTGAATTCCATTCATTGTGGGAAATTTGTTCATGTCCGATTTACTCAATGCTCTCTGCAACAATTTTGTTATGAATAGCTATTGTTAGCCTGCTGCTGTTCACTCCTTAGAAAAGGGGGTGTGTTTTTTCATTGGTTGGTTTTTGTGGCTTTTTTTTTTCAACAGTCTGCCAAAGTAAAATACTTTTTAAACCCTTCAGTGTTGTAAATCCATGTTCAGTTGCTGTATTGGTCTTGCTGGTATAGCAGTCCATACAGTGCCATGTTTGAATCCTTGGCTGGAACAGAGTTGATAACCCACTGATGTTTTTGTTATTGCTGAGCAGGGTTTGCACAGCAGCAAGGCCTCCTCTTGTGCCCACTCTGCCCTGCACCATCCCACTGGGAGGGGACACAGCTGGGACAGCCAACCTGCACTGACCAAAGGGACACTACAGACCACGTCACGTTGTGCTCGGCAGTGGACGCTCACGGAACAGAGGAGAAAGGGGGGATGTTCATGGTCATGGTGTTTGTCTTCCCAAGCAACTGCCATGTGTGCTGAGGCCATGCTTCCCAGGAAGCAGCTGGATGTCTGCCTGCTGATTTCAAGTAGTGAATGAATTACTCTTTTTGCTTTGCTTCTGTGTACAGCTCTTGCTGTCATGATTAAAATGTCATTATCTTGAGTAACAAATCTTCTCACCTTCCTTCTATTTTCTCTCCATCTCATGAGAGAATGCAGCAGTGTGGCCGTGTGGGTAACTGGCTGTTAGCCAAGGCTAACCCAGCACAAGGCCAATAATTTTCTTCTTGACCTCCTTCTTCATCTCTAGTTATCTTCTGTTTAATTAATCTAATTAACCCATATTAATTTAGCAGATCAAAGAAATTCTTGACATAACAGCTGACTCAGTAAGCATCACTGCATGCTTGGAATCACAACGTATTTACACAAAGTCTCTGGCTGAAGTTGGATGTCCTCCTTAAGCCAACCTCATTCTCTCTAATCCACAAAATAAAAGTAATATTTTAATGCCTAAGAATTATTTCAGGCAATTGTTAGGACATGACAACAGAAAGAATATCAGAACTGCAAGATCCCAACTGACCCAGGTGGTAGTAACTCAATCAAGTTGTGTTGGACGTGTGTGATGGACAGGGAGGGCACTGGCAGATGCCAGAGAGATGAAAATCCCTGAAAAGCTGAAAATTTGCTCATACCTTTGTCAAACGAGTATAAAGGCATTAATGAACCAAAATTACTTACTCAGGCACTTCAGAGTTGTACATAACACACAGGGCACAGGAGAAAGGGCAGCTGGATTGCATCTTCAGATCTGACAGTGATTTGCTAGTGACATCAGGAAAGTCATTTGAACTCCATCTGACTCAATTTTTCCATTTGTGAAATGGAAATCAACATGCACTTCCATTTTAAGATAAGTGAAATACTCAAGGCTGGCAACATCATTAACTGTAAGTAACTAATAGCTATTAGTACCTGGTGTACACAATTGCCCCTCGGAGCAGCTTTCCTGGGGGTATGGGGGAACATGACTTACAGCTCAGCACAGATAACCACTTGATTTCAATTGCCATTCTGAAGAGGGCAATGAACATGCTCCTAAATGAATTCCACACCCCAAATCAATTCAGTGTCTAAGAAGAAAAAGAGTATCTACTGGAAAATAAAACAACATATTCCAAGACGGCTGTTTTATCTATCTGATATGTTTCCTGCATCTTGTGGTGATTTACTGTAATAGGTAATAACTGTTGTACATTATATCTCATTTTTAATAACCACACCTCCATTATATTTCATTTCCCAAAGGGACTATTTGTGTTTTTTCATATCTTTTAACTGAAAACCTGTAAACTGCTGTAATCAAGTACTGCTTTCTCTTGTATTCTGGACATCCTCCGTTGATTATAATCACTGCCTGCTGAACTTACCTTCAAAATGATAATCAGGAATTGAAATAAAAATTGATATTATCACATTATGTACTGCCCCATTTATTCACTCTTCTTAACACAGGAGACCCAGAATACAAAGAAATATAAAACAGAAAATAAAATTAAAAAAAAAAAACAGAAAAATAAAAAACCAACACAAAACAAATATAAAAGTATGAAAGAGGCAGGGGGGAAAAAGGGAAAAAGAAAAAAAAAACCTCCAAAAACCGGCTTTACAGAAGATGAGAATTAGAGAAGACCTTTAATAAAAAATGAAAGCCCATGCTGTTGAATCTGTTGTCTGTAAAAGAGATGTAGCCTCTGAAAGTATGTTTTGATGTACTTGTACACCATGCCCTGTAACTCTGGATAAAATACATTAAGAACTAATTTTAAAGTATATTTAAAAATAGCACATCTGAATATACTACACTACTTTTCGGGAACTAGTGACTTGGTCCCACACCCACCTCCCAGCAAGACTACATGAGGAGAATGTATTTTAGAACTTGTCAACAAAAACAAGCATGTAAGTGTGTAAATCAAGCTGTAAAGTCAGCTGGATTTTCCAAAATGAATCCACATTTAGGGGAACTGATAGGTTCAAAAGGATGCCATGACTGAAAGGGTCACTGGATACGACCTGATAACATCCACAGTGACATTTTCAGCAGCCTCATACACAGCAGTTCAGAGATTTCCAGGTTTCCAGCACCAAAACAATGCTGGGTTGGGAAGATCTAAAATCTTTGGTTTAACTTACACCCAGCACAAAGGATGCATGCATGCACACCCACACCCATGGGTGTTTGAATTTTCTCTGCTCTAACACACAAAGCTAATACTACAAACTACCAAAACAAACTCCAGTGTGGTCCATTACTTTATCTTGATCAGTACAACCTTAAGGCTGGCTGTAACTGCATCCAGAAGAGCAAGACACAAACATGGCATTCTTGAAAGTAAAGACCTCCTGAGGAAAGAGTTTTAGTGGAACACACAGAACTTAACTCTCTCAAAAACCTCTCTTTCCTTTAACTGGACACTGTCACCAGGAGTAACTAACATTTCTTAGCTTCCTTCAGAAGAATAAAGGGATGAGCATTTGCAAGGAAGATTTGGGAAAACTGTACAAATGCAATAAAGATTTGGGAAAATTGTACAAATGCAAAGTTGGACAGATAAATTCAGCCAGCTGGAAAATAAAATCAATGAGCTAAAAGCATTATTAATCGAGACAATATGGGCAGAGTCAAAGCTACTGACAGAGCAGAGGAGATAAAGCAGACAAACCATTATCACCAAAAGTAAATAACATTGAATCAACCAGATATGATCAAAGGAGCATGTTCATAACTACTGGTGATATTACTTCTGAATTTGATTTATTTTATCTTAAGTCACAGTGTATATCACTTAAGCAAGGCAGTTCCTTCCAGGTATCTTGCAAATATCCTTTAACAGAAACAAGACTGGATGCCCAGACAGTAACAGATTAAATAAAAAGGCAAAAAAAGCCCTAACTAGGTAGAAAGGCATCATTAACTCAGTACGGCTAACAAATCTATATACAGAAAAGGAAGAAGCCACTATCATCATATAGTCTGGCCAATCACAAGCATAGGGCATGTATTTGCCCCCCCCCAAACATGGATTAGCAGCATTCCCTGCTTATATAAAAGACTTCAAATGGTGGCATGTTCCTCACTTTCCCACTGAACTCTCTTCCCTTGTCCTCTCCCATTTATGGTTACAGTGTGCATACTGAAGGAACAGCTGTGGAACTGATGCCCATGGAGCAGGGACCAGCTCACGGGAAGTGCCTGCTTGCGTAGCAGCATTGACTTTCTCCTGGTCTGATGTGTCCAACACACCTGGTTTAGATCCCTTCTTCAAAAAGAGAGGTCTGTATGAAAGTTTTAATGGGAACAACAATGTGCTATGCAGTATTCTTCACTTTAAGTATCAACCCAGACACCTATTAGAGCGGACCATGGTTCCGATTTCAGGATGAGTTCCCAACAGCTGTTGAGGATTTATACTCAATACTATTTACCATCTGCAAATGGGTCATCATCCTCAACACTCCCAAACTGCACACTTGCATAATAGTCTTGGGTTACCACTGTATTATAAAGTCAGTTGTGACACTTTTACCAAAGCTGACCAACTCTGACTGAAGGAAGCTCATTCACTGTCATCTTAATAATTCTGAATAACCTACAAGACCAGTGACAGTGTGCTCCCCATGTGGGAGGCAGATGCACTGTACTGTAATACAATCTTTTGTCTTTTATTTCCATTATAGATCCTAAAACTCTAAATGCAAAAAAAAAATTTAGAAGTCCCCATAAAGTACCCTACAGAAGCAAAAGCACTGATAATAAGGTATTTATTGGATATGGTTAATTATTTCATTTTATTTTTACTACTCAATAATGCTTTCATGGAAATTAGAAAGGCTACAAATTCCTGTCAGACCTGAAATGATTTGTAAAAATGTACAATATTCCACTAACATTTCTGAAAGTCTGAGACTATAACTGACAAACAATCTGCCCTGGCTTTGTGGATTTCCTAACCAAAAAAAGACCATTAAAAAATGAGTGCTGCAAACTTCATAACTATGCTGTGTTTCTTGTCATGCTGGGATTAGTAATAGCAGTGCTATCAAATATTACTGTGCAATAAAACCTGTGGTTTGCATTTAGATTACATTTGATTTCTTCATGTGGAAAATGCATGCTCTAATTTTCCTCTTACAGTAAAATTGATAATACATAGAATACAACATCACAGCAGATGACACAGTCTACAAGGTAGGCATGACTTGTTTTATAGTCATAAAGCTTGTACTTCTGGCTGTGATTTTATGAGCCAAGCATACAAAAAAAAGAGCACAAAAAGATATTTATAAATAAAGGCATACAACAGTAAATAGGAAAGGAGACGAAGTTACAGAACAGATTGAACTGGATATAATCAGAACCAAACAGCTTTCACAGAAACTGCAAACTTAGCACTTGGATTCCTCACCAGTCAATAACGAAGGTACAGCAGCCTGCTCTAACAAAAGAAAGCAATTCTAAGCTGGAAGAAAAGGAATGTAAATAGGACAGGCAGCATCCTCACCAGGCCAAAAAATATTCTTTGAATATATTGTTTTAAAGGTCACAATATCATATGTTAACCCCTCACCTCCTCCCAGCTCCCACAAAGTTGATATCATCTATCACTATTTTCTTTGTAATAAGTAATCTTTCAATGTATTAATTTCAGTAGTATCTTTCACAGTGTATTTCAGAGAAGCTTCTATAAGCATCTAGGAACTTATTAGATAAGAAAAGGGAGGTGTACACCACACACGGTCTCCATGGGGACATTGCACATGGCAGAAGCTGTGAACAGAGCACTTCCATCACAGAAAGGCAATGGGGAAGAATTATACAATAACGAACAGAGAGCTCATTAGCATGTAAAAGCCATAGCCCTATATATACTGCCATATTTCTGTACGTCACCGCATTAACAAATTGCTGTTTATTAGCCATGATTTACTGAGTCGAGCACAACAGAACTGGGCACTAGCTGAGGCAAAGCAGCTGGATGCAAAACTAATGCAAACAGCTAAGAGGAGAGTGATGTCTTAACTGCTGCTCTGCATAGCTTGATCCACCAGCCAACAGATGAACTGATTACACACTGTAGCAAAAATTTCACCTTTTGCTACACTGCAATAATTCCTGAATAAATACAAAACATGGTCAGTCTTGACATACCAAAATATGAAGAGCTGCAAAATGATTCCTCACCTCCGCCGAAGATGGTGCTGTCAGTATTTAGAGAAATTATCTTTTTATAATGCATTAGTGTTCTTGTATTCCGGCCAACCATGAAAAATCACGAACTGCAAACGTATTCCTTTTTAAATGTTTACACCCACTTCAAAGTACACATTTTTCTTACTACTACCACCATGCTCTCACTGCATTACCTTACTCTTCTGAACTCACAGCTCTTTCCACTGCAGTCTCACTGTGGATCCACACACACACCTCAATACAAAGAAACAAAATCAGGATCTCACAAAGCCAATGGTAACGCCATGCTCAAAGCTGAGGAATTCAGTAGAAGCATAAATTCCCAACAGAGATCATCACCAGTTAGTCTCCCCACGATGCTCAAGCCCAGACTTGCATCACCTTGCTTGCTTGGGCTTTGCATGTGGCCTTAGAAGTGCCAGTAGCAGAAGAAACACACTAACTACATGTTATAAACAATATGCATTAATGGCTTATGGACTGTTACACTTCTTTGCTTTTTCCTTTTTATACTAAAGGGATTTTGCTCAGGGAGAAAAGGAAAAAGAGGAATCAAAGCTTTGGGCTTGTTTTTTTCTTGGAAGAACCAAAAACCCACAAACCTACAGAAGAAACGTGCAAAATGCAGCAGTTCCTAGAGACAGCAGCAGATTAAGCTTCTTTACCGTTTTAGTATAGTTCTGAGCCCCTAAATTTCAAGTTCACATCAACCAAAATTAAAACTCACCGCAGATTATCAAGTTTCATGTAATTTTTCACTACCCTTATGCAGAATTTACTTTGGCACAGTACAGGAGTGCATTATTAATCAGCATAGGTTTGTTTGAAAAAGCAGACTGTATTTATTCAGAGGTAGGACTGACTCCAAATCCAGACTTTCTTTTCCGCATGGAATGCAAGTGTATCAGATTTGGTATTTGATTTTTTCAGCTCAGCTGTGAGGGACGAGCTGAACTTTGGAAAAAGACAGAGGTACAGTCTACGTGGTAACAGAAAAAATAACCACAGTATTTTACTTTTTTTTGTGGTGGTTTCAGGTATCAAAGTAAAAATGTCAAATGTCTCTCACCACACCCATTACAGCAAAATCTCAGACCAGTTGAAGACAATGACGCTTTGCTATTGGCATTAAATGAATCCGGTCTCACCCACCCATGACCAAAAAAGACACAGTGTCATTTCAAAATCACAGTCACTTTCCTATCAACTTTTTGCAGCATTCTCAGATTTATACATCCTCTCTTTGCTCTCACATTGCAGTCAATTAGCAGCTATAACTAAGCAGATCTGTGCAGTTTTAGCAAGAATTCTTTAAAATCACTGATCTTTACAAGCTACTTTGATGAAAAGAGAGAATATTTACCAGCAACTATTAAGCATGAAGTTTGAGGAAACAGAAGAAGCTTGTAGGAGGATTTGCTAATGTAGTTTATTGCTGTTACTTTTCATATCTGAAAAGATACTGCCTCTGAAGTCTCTGACGAAAACGCAAATAGATATTCTTGGGAGACAGTACAAGCCAAATGCAAGTTACAAAATCAGATAACTCAGTTTTAAGGATTTCATCACATAAATCCACTGATATCTCAACAGTGTCACACTAATATACATGTAAAATCAGAATCTAAGTGTCCAGTGCTGCTGAAAAAAAGACATGGTGGAGATGCACAAGGATTTTCACAACAGAAATCTTCCCCATAAATACGTGCAGGAAACCTAGAGATGAAATCCCCCACAAGAAGACACAATACTACCTACCAGGCAGTGATAATCTCTCAGTGGTCATAACAGGCATGTTGTTGAAACAAGTAGGTAGAAAAAAAAAGCATCCATGCTTGAGTGATTCTGCAGAGCAATGTGCCTACACCTAACACAATGGAAAACCTATTCAAGAATAGCTAATCTTGTGAAACTACGACTGCAGAATGCTGTTAGAAGCAGTGAAAACTGAAAATCCTCTGAATTAAATGTTCACTGAGCAAGTTAAAGCTTTAGGTAGGCATCTCTCAACCCATCCACCCACATACCTGAGGGTGGCATCCATGTGACAAATTGCATTTAACATGCACCTGCACTCTACCTAGTAATCCATCTCCACCTTGGCTACTTCTAGCATTACAAATCTCCAAGATACTTTGAACAACTGCCTTCTGCAAGGAAGAATTGCTCCTCAAAAGTGTATTGTCAAGAAGCCAGGAAAGATTTAGGTACAAGTATACTGCTGTTCAACATGGATACAAATAAGATCTTTAAATTATTAGGAAACAAGGTTTCTATAGGTTTTCAGGACCATTACTACTTCTAGGAGACAAAAAGACAAGATTTCTAAAGGGAAAACTCATAGTTCAGTCACTAAGCAGTAAGCAGCTTGGAGATGCATATCCACAGCTGAGGATGGGGTCAGGTGTTGAAGCCCTCAAGACACTGATGGAGTGGTAACATGCACAGCTACTCTTGGATCATCTACAGGCAAAACCATCATTCCTTAAGCCAGACAGACCCATCACACACCTGCTCCCCTGAGAGCTGAGTCCATACAATGCCAAACTGAGGCCTTGACAAGGGGAACAGACTCTTCCATTGTTGAACTTCAAGAAAATCTACAGTGTTTTGAAATTAAGTGCAAATTAAAGGTGCAATAAATGCATTGGGAAATGCTGAACTTCTCCTCAAAATACTGCAGCTACTCTCATGGCATGGCAACTTAGGGAGAAGGAAATACTCGCTTCTTGTCTCCAAACCGTGTGCCCTGTGGCAGCTTGAAGATATGCCTGGACTGGTACCAGAGGTCCACAGAAACCTCTATCCATGCCCACAGCATAAGAATGCACCTCCTTCAGCAGACAGGAGAAATCTCTGCCTCAAGATGAGAGAAAAAAGGATGGAAGTGCAAAGGTCAGTTTATTATTATTTCAACTCTAGCTGGGCACCAGGACTGGACCCTAAATAAATTATGCCAGGATATATATGCTCAGAGTTAGCTTCCCTTGCAGTTCTGCACAAACAGAAATCAGCGGGAGTCCAGCATGTAGAACGGCTTCCGAATCGGGTCATTAATCTGTACAAGCAGAAAAACCTACCCAAAAAACACATTAACAGCCACTGCACTCCAGGTTACAAGGCTGAACTATCATGCAAATTGATACACATCTCTTGCCTCCTCAAGCCACAGAGGAGGGCACAAGCAACCTACAGGGGAGAGAGTGCAGAAACCTATGGATGCGCACTCCTGGTGAGGAGCAATGGAACAGGACAGATTTATTCATTGATAATGACATGGTATTATTTTTTCCTGCAACAGCAATGGAAATTATTAAAAGACGGTCACATCCTGAAATGGCTTGGCTCTAGAAATATGTTCATTGCCATGAAAATCTTGCCAACTTAAGTGAGCACACAAAACCGCAAGGGTAGAAGACAATTCAAGGTTTTAAGTAGACAGAGACACACAGATTAGTCACTAACATTTTTTCCATCTACCTGTTTGATGATTTATCAATAAACTAAGCAATCTCCACCTGCTGTCCAGTTAATAGGTGATTAGTTAGATGATTCCCTCCAAGTCCTTCAGCAGGACAGAGTCTTGACATCTTGCTTTCAAGGACAGACCAGTAGTTTTTTCATAGTTTTACAGCATGCTATTCCTTAATAACAATGTAAATAAAGAAGAGTGAAGAGACCTCTCCATTTCAAAGCTACTGTAAAATGTGGAAAGGACTTTACTTTGGGCTCAAACAGATCTTTTTTTTCTTTTTTTTTTTTTATTTTTTAGTAGTTTTTTGAATACCAGTAATATTGCAGGCATGAAAAGATTTCACCCTTCTAGTCCCTAGAGAAAACCCAACCCTCACTCTTTAATATAACTACAAGCAGGACAGACCTAAGTGTGAGAGAAAGGAATATCTCTCAGACACTCTTCTATCATGAAAACACCCATTATTTACATCAGCCCAGGAAAGAACCACATATGAAGCAAGTCACTAAACAAGAACAGTCCTATGTTAATCATCTAAATTCATGACTATATAACCCACAAACAAGATCTGAGTTAACACTGGCTAGTAGCTCTTCAGGAGACTGCAGGAAACAACAGGGACTAAGGAGAGTAAGAGGAAAAAAGGGTTGGCTGAGCGATGCACCTGCTGTCTTGCTTCCCCTTCCCATTTTGCACAGAAAAATTTGCACAGTTACAACTCTTAAGTGCACATTAAACTTATGCCCTTTTACATTGACATGACTGTGAAGACATTATGGTGGGTGTAAAATACTATACTACTATCTAGAAGCATTTCTGCACTACCAGCTGGTGTAAAAGATCCCTTGTGCAGTTAGAAATTTTTGTTTTCCTATGTATGATAAAAGCACAATGATGAGACTTGTCCAAAAAGCGAGTTTAAGTAAAAAGAGAAACACCTAATTTACATGTAGATGTATATAAAAATATACAAATTACATAAGCTTATAAATACAAATACTTATAAATATATATGGATACCCATATAACTGGTACACATAGAGATACAAAGAGTACGTGTGTATACATATATATAAATATATATGTATATAAACCCTCTTGAGAACACAAATTGCCAAGTGTGTGTAACAGAACGACTCCTCTCCTACTCTCACCAGAAGCCCAGAATCAATTCTTGAAGTAATAGTAGTTTAAGTTCGGCTTCACACCAGAGAAGAGTCGGTGAACAAAAGTTTGAACTGTTTCAAGTGAGCCTGAAAGATGTTTATTCACCAGAGTTTGAATCTGTTGCAAACGGCTCATTTAATTCAACCTCGGAGGCATTTGCTCTCCACTTTTCAACCTCAGAAAGCAGTAACCTAGCTAAAGAGGTTAGATGCAGTATCACCAGTTCAGATCAAAAAGATGCCAATGAACAGCTGAGACTTAAATTTATACCCAGCACGGTTACACAGACACGAAAACGAACAGTAGATGTAATAGGTTTCAGCTATATCATGTATTTTTGCCTGTTCGTAAAGAAGTTCAGGATGAAAAATATTAAACAAAATCCTCAAATTAAAATCAACCAGGGAAAAATTAATCTAGCTGCCAAGAAGAACAGACTAAGGCTCCATGACAAGCACAGATATGTATTCAAAATTAACTTTAAAAAAGCTTCTAAATTCAACTAATGTGCTATAAAATGACAAACGAACATATTATACGAACCAATTATAAAACATTGCAGCAAGCACTAACTACATGCACAGATCTTATGAGCACCCGGGGAGCAGGACAGTGGACTAAATAAAGTCAAGCAATCTTGAAATCTAAGACATTACATTTTCCCTGTACCAAAAGGGTGAGAGAAGTGTTCAGAAGGTTCTGACCTTTAGTTCTGAATGACAGAGGAGAAAATACGGCAGATACTTGGAATATCTGTAGGTTTAGTCTAGATGCAGAATATTTACCAGAAAATTAAAACTACTGAAACCCTGCAATATCTACTTCTATGAGAGACTCACCTATTTCCAGAAAGATGACAACCATCTATAAATCCATTTCTGCAAGAAAACTATAAAAATCCTTTGGATATGCAATGTTCAGTATTCAACATTTGCCACCAGCAGACACTGTTGTTAAACAAAATGGGAAGCAGCCCTCAAAACATCCAGATAGAAAAGCGAATCGCAGCCTTCCTGTAAATCCTGCAAAAATACATCTCATTCACTTGTGTAGATCTCTTTATTGCAGTTGACATGGGCTTGCCCAGGGGACTAACTTGTTGTTCCATAAAAATCCTTAAATAGGCACTACTGATGAAACATTTAATCCAAGCCCTGGTATCAAATGGCTGCTATTGCCAGTGACAGTGATAGAAAAATCTATTTGCCAATTAAATAACTGCATGCAAAGCTATGACTGTTTATTATACCTTTTAACATAGTTCAGCTGGTTTGGATCATATCCAGTGAGCTTCATATTTTACAAAAACTGCATTCCGTATAACTCATAAGTAACATGCTTTAAGCCTTCGTTTTTTAAATACACCCTTTCACTCATGTTGTTATGAAGTGTTTACTTGGGCAAGAGAATACATTTTACACAGAAATGCCACTTATATCATTCAACTATACATATATATTGCGTTGGACCTCTCTCTGTTGATAATGAAATTATGATTTATGCTTAGAACAGATGACCGTATTTTATTTGTTGGAAAAAAAGGATCACTTTAAAAACTTGCTGTGTTTACTTTAAATGCCAAGAATGTACAAAAGCTATTCATTTTTTGTAAAACTAAGGGAATACATTTTGATCCCACAAGTCTAATAAAACTCTGCATAAACATAACAATAGGGAAAGCTAAGATGAATAGTTGAGATGAACACTTAAGCCTGGACTTCATTCCAGTTGGACTTCCACCATGCCAGGAAACAAGAAAACAAGTGATGGGGCAGTAATTAAAAGAGATTTAAGATTAGTGGCCACATTACACCCATGTGTGGAACACCACTAAAATAGGACACAGCACTCAGTTTGACAAGGTTGTAATTTAATAAAGTACATAAGGATGGAAGTTGCAGCTCAAGGAAGTTACCTTTGCTGAGAGCAGCTTAAGCATTTGCTTGACTTGAAATAACCAGAGCTTAGCATGTGCTTCGTGTCAAGCATGAAGATCTATCTTTGGGACATAGACTTCATTTTCATTTCAACTTAGTATGGGGAAAAAGAAGTTAAGTCATGCTAATGTATAAAGCAGTTTGGATAAAAATGGGACACAAATACCGGAAATGGAAAAACATATCTCTAAAATTAACCCCTTTCCAAAAATAGGAAAAAAGACAGACTAAAGTGAGTTTTTATTTCTCTTAATCACAGGAAACTTATGTTTTTTTCCCTTAATCTTAAAAAAATTACCAGATGTAAGTCAGTATCTTACTCCTATTCCCCAATGCCATAAATTTCGTATAAAGTAAGAAAAAAAAAACTTAGTGCTTCAGAATGAACATTGATTCTTCCATATATTGTATTAAGATTTAATTTACTGCTTGCTATGCCATTTTTAACTTTGTAACTGTTTTGTCATGGTAAGTTGTAGCTTTTACTGTACCAAAGTACGGAGAAAATGTTTCCATCTTACTTTATCAATTATTGAAACAATGTATTATAATTTCTGGAAAGCGCTATTTCCATTTTTACATTTAAGCCCTATTCAAGGAAACTGTTTATGAATTTTAGTAACTCTTTTGAAGTACATAGGCTGAAATTGTCAGGAATCAGCAGGAAGGTTCATTGAAGACTTTTGTGAGGTAAATAAACTGATTTAAGCGTGCTGCTCTACAACAGCTTCATGAGAACACAAACTGTAGCATTATCTTTGACTACATCAAATTTAGCCTCTAAAGTAAAAATACCCCAACTGTTTGTCTAGCAAATAAAGCTAATGTTGTTATGCCATACTACAATAACTCTCTTCCTATAGTTTATGGCTATTTAGATGGGAAAACGTCCAGAGTCCAGACTGTCAGTGCTTTAAAACTGTGTTTGAACCTCTTTACTTACTTGATTTCTCCCTGCTGGGTAGAAATTTTTAATCACAAAAATCCTGTAACTCCACCTCATATCCAACTTGGATATACTCAAATTTGGGCACAATCACTTTGTTGTACAAATACCTTTGGAACTGTCACATCTGGAACCCATTAGGTTTGCATCTGAGCAGCACATTTTTGTGAAGGATGTGAGAAGGCAGCAGGACCTGCAGAAGCACTGAGACCCCAGCCCTGGTAACATGGGGGTTTGGGTTTCAGAGTGTGCAGGTGAGTGCCACCTCTGAGAGCTTGCAGGTGCTCTCAGGTGCTTCCTCACCTGCACTGGAACACAGCCAGAATGCACGAGCTGCAGGAAAAATCTATTCCTAAAAAACAGTATAATTTAATTTTAAAAATTTTATAACTCTTTTTTTTTTTTTTTTGGCAGATCTGAATGAGACATTTTGGTGACAAAGATTCATCTAAATCTCACCTGAAATTTTAGACTTTTTAGCACATTTCTTTTACCAGCTCATCTCTGACACACATTCAGCAAATGCTTCAGGCATTTGTTATCTGGTGCTTTCAAAGTTTCTCTCAGATCCACAGTCGCAATCATCAAAACTTTTATTTCATTTTCCTAGGATTCTGATCTCTAACATCCACAATTGCAATTATTTACTAGCGTATAAAAGACCTTTAAATGTGCCAAATCTATCTGAATAAATATACTTCAATGCATAAACTACTCCTTTTTTTTTTTTATGTATCACAATGAATACATTTGCTTTAACATCTATTCTCTTGATCAGTCATTTTGAGGTGGTCCACTTTTGTTTTCCTGACTTTCACAAACATGCTTGCAGCCAGTAAGAGACTCTTCACTATGATTAATGGCCTCCCATTGGGTATACAGAGAATTTCCCAGCCTAGTTCCCTTGAGAATGCTCCACTACATGGATTTCTACGCAAAGCTAGATTAAAAGAGGAGGAGCAATAGCTATAGTCCACCTACCCCACAGCCATCAATTATATACAGTTATAAATCAAAGTTTTCAGCCAGAACAAAGCCTAGTGTGGCAAACAAACAAGGGCGTTCACAGCAAATTGTTTTGAAGCAGAATAAAACTCTTGATAGAAACAATGGTGCAAGCAAAGCTACTGTCAATATCACTATAAAGTTCCGTTGATTTATTAAGAATTAGACACAGTGTATCCAATTACTGCTGAATTAACTTAAACAGAAAGCAGCAAGTGGAAAAATAAGCAAGGAGATGGATTTCTCTTTTGAAAGGAAAAAATCATGCAATTCTATATCATAGTTAATTGAAGACAGTAACGTGAATCATAAAGTATCTGTACTTTAACTCCCTGTATTTGTGTTTCTTGGCTTTTGGTTTTAAGCTCTCTCTTTCATGAAACACTGGTAAGTCTGTCTCATCCATATTTCATCTCCGGTCTGTTTGTTTTCCCGGCTATTTCTGCCTCCATGCCATAGATGATTTTGATCAGTTTGGATATTTTTAAATACCCTTCACGCACAATCTGCTTTCAAACACGACAGTAGAAAAAAACACTAGGGGACATAGAGACAAAAGACTGTTAGCATCACTCCTCACATGTCTCTTCCCTTCTGGACAACATGAATTATCTGCAGGGGCCCTTTTTTTTTCAGACATTTAAAATTCCATTTTTCAATACACAGCAGTTTTTGGAAAGCCAAAGAATATAGTCAAAACCAGTCAAAATGAATGTAAGCTCCAGCCAAAAAATTAGTTGATATTTGCTATTGCACCCAGTCCTCACTGCAGAACATTTTTCACATAGACTTTGTCTCTCTCTGAAGAAACAGATGCTTGTGAAGAGTTCTCAGTAATTTTCAGCAAACGAAAAATTAATTTTTTACAACTCTGACTAAAGCTGTGTAGCCAAAGGCAAGAACCTTTAGGATGACTTCACATTCCTGAGAGATAAACCTTGTCTGTCCCACAACACATTTTCCCCAGTCCTTCCTTGTGCTACAGTCCTCCAGCTTGCAGCAGGCATCAGCACCCCAGTTTTGGAGTAAGATGGAGTTTTTGCACCTCTGAAGGGAAGGGTCACACATGAAATATGGAATCATAGAATGGAATCGTGTAGATTGGAAAAGACCTGTTAATATCATTAGGTTCACCACTGCCCAGCATTGCCAAGCCCACCACTAAATCATGTCCCCAAGTGCCATTAATGCACAAGCTGTCCAGACGCACATTAATGCACTCACAACCTCCTGCCTTCTCTGCAAAGATCTCTTCAAAGAGGCCCCATGTATCCAGAATGTACAGGCACCATGCACTTCCTGCCTAAGTAAAGCTGTAGTGAGAAACATGGACCATCACCTCAAGGGCTGGTGAGAAAATCCCAGTAAAAATCCAGAACAGCCAAGTGTGCTTAGCATCTTGCAGGTTTGTAATATACATTTCAAACAGTACTGATTATTGACTAGTTTTGTCTTTTTTGTTGTTGTTGTTGTTGCTTTCTTTTTGGGGTTAAATGACTGGCAAATAGAGTGCAGAATTGACATGATGTCTGGAGCTCTAACCCCAGCTCTCCTGCTAGCTCTATACCACCTAATTTGAAACACCAAATAATGAGAGTCTACATCCCTCAGCAACCAAATAAAACTGCAGAAGATCAGTTTCTACAAAAACAGGACCAATAAGTGCATACTTGAATTTCTTTTTCTGTCTCCTAAGGGTGTTCATTCTGGATAGACCTTCTCAGTTTTCTTATCTGATCATAACTTTTCCATCAGATTCCCATGCTTGCAAATATGCACTGCTTAACATTTGTGAGCCTGAAAGCAAAATCACCTTTCATCCTCAGATATTCTTCCAGATTTCTGAATCTGGAGAAAAGGAAAAAGATGCTTGTACAAGGATTTTTTTAAAGGTACTCTTCTAGCATTAACACAAATTGTCCTTCTGGAAATTTACATTATCTTCCTAGCAGGACTGTCACTGTCTTCAAGTAAGAATAACAAAATCTGGTATCCACAGGTTCATGATCCACACATCCACATTGGTAGACCTCTCTTCCTATGTATTTCCACGCTAATAAAAAAGACATTTGCAGAAATACATAAAAGCACACAAGAATTCCATTAAGGAATTCCACAATCAAGAGTCATAGCCACTCACAAACGACCTCTATAATGACAGCTAAAGAGGTGCACAAGTACATATTCCATTTAGGTTTAAAATGTCCAGTAAGTAGTTCTCTAATTTTCAAGGAGTCATGAGATAGAAAGTGAAAAATGCTAGCAAAAGTGCTAATGCATCAACTTTTAAGATGAGATACTATGCATATACAACTCCCTTTAGATCAGTTTTATGCCTGAATTACACAAAGCTGTTGGCAGAGGTAAAATTACGCTGTTTTGAAGAAGACATCAGTAACAGGTATGATTTAACATACTTAAAAGTAGCTTAAAAACTATATGTACTACTGCTGAATTTCTCCCTTTCTCACAAATTTCTCCGTCCTTGTATCACCTCACACACATATAATATCTTGTACTTTGGAAAATGCATTCCTTAAGGGAAATGGCAGTATGGAATTTTGCATGCAGGGAATCTAGTCCAATCCAAACGAGGTCCAAGCTGGCAAAAGCTTGTAGCTGCTTCTGATACATGCTGAATACTAAGAATAGAAACTAACACTGCTTTCAGAGCTCCGTGATGGTATTTGTGTGTCTAAAATTAAACGCAAGGTCTATTGATCCACAGCTAGTTTTCAGCATCAGGCAAATTCAAAGGGGAAAGAAGAGAATGATGACCTTGACACAAATGTGATTGGGAAAAAGGGCTGGGTGGGAGGAAAATTCGTGTTTTTCCAAAAAGCTGAACATGTAATCCTCTGAATAGATTTGTGGCCAGGTGCAAGAACATCAATTGAAGAGTGACATCAGCCAATTACTTTGGTTCTTTAACACTCATCCTGCAGCCCCTCCAATAGGAGGGAAACCCTTCATCATCCTGGTTAGATGTTCAGTGCAAGAGCTCCAGGAAGAAGCCTGACACAGCAGCTACAGAAAGTTTAAGTTCACTCCTTTCATTGAGTAGATACAACAATAGGATTTGACTTGTAAGAACAGAAAGTGGACAGACACACATAATTTGTTCTTGAAAATTACAGTCATATTTTGATTGCTTTTATTTGCAAATTATTCTGGAAAAGAAACCAAAGCACATACCTAATTCGAGTAACAACAGGCTCAAGGTCATGCAGAAGAAAATAATTATCTTCATTAAAAATGGGGGCAATATTAAAGACAGTTCTCTGTATGAACTTTGTGAATGGATGAGTACATCTTAAAAGAGCAGATGGAGAGAAGCCCTTCTTTCGGTCGCTATATGAAGTTATGCCTGAGCCATATAATATTAAGGTAAGCACTATTTGTAGATGCAAAATTATTTTTTGAAGGGGTCACAAATTCAAACACAGCACCTCAGCCTAGCCCAAAAGCATTCCTTTTTTTATTACTACTTTTTAAATGTTTATTTCATACACATTTACCACAGCTCATTTCAGCTGAACAGAACCCCCATGTTTGTGATTTTTGCCTACAAGAATATTAAATTTCTGCACATCTGTCTTCTCTCTAGGGGTTTCTCTAGGGAATATAATAGACTATTTGTTTTTCTATTGATCTTGTATCTAAATACTGTTTTCTCCTTTCAGAAGAAAAAGAGATCTGCCAAAGAATCAGTAGTGTCACTGTGAAAATGTTTTTCTTAGCTGGATGAAATGATGGTAGAGCAAGATTGGGAAAAAATATTTTTCAAATCTGTTTTAATAAGCGTACTTCCAGATAGGGATATGCTAGATATTGGTCTAGGCATGCCCCAGGCCTATGATCCATCTTTCATCCTTTTTACCAATTTCAGACTGACAGCTAAATTAGCTCCTGGAAAAGGCTCCCGTAGGCAGTAACCAATAACCTGCCATCCAAGGTAAGTTGCAACAGTGAGAGGCATAGAAAAAAAAATGGAGATAGAAAGCTGAATTTACATCAGTCGATAAGGAAAAAAATGAGGATACAAGAAGGATCAAATTCTAAAAAAAAAAAAAAAAATAAAATTAAATAAGTCATGCTGTAAAGAGAAATAGAAATTGTGATTAAATATTATGTTAAGCAATAGGCATAGACTGACCTCTTAAGACATGACTAGCCAGTCTTCAAGTTTCTGTAATAAGTAAAACCAGTAAGTTTACAAATACACAACTGCAAATGGAAGAGCTTTCTCTTCCTCTAATATTTAGGCTCACTACCACCTAGTTACTGAGATGTGTTCATCGGGAGACAATAGCTGGTCACAAAAGGCAAGTATCAACAACCTTTTGAAAGACAAAGCTCATTTTCTTCTCAGGCAAAATAAAATCCTCAGCATGGGAGAGTTCACATTACAGAGCTAATAGTGCACATGTGCTGAATTATTTAAAAAATAATAAAGATAGGAGGAATGACACATCCACTGGTTCACTGACAAAGCAGGCAGTTTAATATTTGCACAGTATCTGTCTGACCAAGTAACTTGAGCTTATTGAAGCTGATGCTTAACATAGATTTCTGCATGAAAAATAACTGCTGCAAACACTTAGAATAAACTCTGAAATGGGCTTAGTTATATCTGAACTTGCATTTTATACTTGCATTTTTGTCATTTTTTTCCATTAGACTCTATGATAGGCAAATCAGTTTAAAACCAAGGACTTTGGTACAGTTAGTGATTTTCTTCATGGTAGCAATTTCCCCTAATGGTTTTATGGTACAATATAACATTAGAAATCATAATTAAAATTATGGTTTCAAAATAGAGCGCAGTACTCTGTTAAGAACTCTTAACAAAGTTTCTTGCGTTTCATTCATATAGAGAGATAGATAGACAGATTAGAATTTCAATAGACAATCCCAAAATGTTAACACAGATACTGGCAAAAAATCCCTTTTTGTTTAGTGGCATGCCACAAAACATGACAAACCCATTTTGTTGCTCACTGCAGCTGTGTGTCTGCATTTGAAAAGCATGCTTAAATTAAAGATACAAAGAAATGCCTGGGGTTTCATTGCATTGCAAATGTAAAGAAAGACTGATTTTCTTCAAAGGAGGTTGATAATAACCTACAAACAGCAGGTATTTTCTGCTACCAGCATGTAGCTGGCATGTCATGGCTAGTACATCTTTAATCATAATAATGAGTTCTGTGGTAATCATGATAAAATATGTTTTAACTGACAATGTTTTTACCTGCCATTGCTACCCTCTACTGAGAATTAGCCAACTTATTTTCTTTTTGAGTTTCTCTAGCTTTAGCAGCACATCTCATTGAGATAGCTATACCATTAGCTGGGTCACTACTCTAAAAGGTTTGCTAGTTGCCAACATTTAACTCTTAAATATCAGTTAAATACTGTGAAATTCAACTCACTGCTCACAACAAGGAATACACACAAAAAATAACGGAATGATCTGGAAAAATAAGGGAAATTGTCATTTATTTTCCTGCAAAAGGCAAGCAGTTTTTCAACTTCTTTCTCTAAGCAATTTTTTTTTCTGCCACAGATAACTCAAAGAATCATAGAATGGTCTGGATTGGAAGGAACCTTAAGGATCACCTAGCTCCAACAGCCCTGCCATGGGCAGGGACATGTTTACTAGACCAGGTTGCTCAAAGGCACATCCAACCTGACCTTGAACACTTCCAGGAAACCACAACTTTTCTGGGCAACCTGTTCCAGAGCCTCACCATCCTCACAGTAAATAATTTCTTCTTAATATCTAATTTAAACTTAACCTTTTCCAGTTTCAATTCACCACCCCTTGTCTGTCACCACATGTCCTTGTCAAAAATCCCTTTCCAGTTCTCTTGTAGTTTTAGGTACTGAAAGGTCACAACAAGGTTACCCCAGAAATTCTCCAGCAAGTTCCCATCTCCTCTTATGTGCATTTTCTCTAAGATGTTTCCCATGTAAAACTAGCATATTTCTCTGGTCTGTTGGGAAAATAAAAAAAGAATCAGACTCATAGCAAGACTCTCTCTTGTCCTAGACCATCCACATCAAAAAAGGGCCAGTTACCCTTCCCTCCAGCAAGCACCCCATCCCTCTCAACTCAGTTATTGAGAGCACTCAACTTTTGCAACTCTTAACTGCAAGTAGGAACACAATAGTTTACCATGAGGGGACACTAGCTTCCAGCCTACTCCAGAAAACTGATTCTCCTTGAAACGTTGTGGATGCCCTACACCTGGAAGCATTCCAGGCCAGGTTGGATAGGGCCCTGAGCAACCTGATCTAGTGAGTGAAACCCCTACTAACAGTGGGGGGGTTGGAACTAGATTATCTTTAAGGTTCCTTCCAACCCAACCATTCTATGAAATATCACCTTCTTCTATTAAGACAAAAATGAACACATCAAAGGAACCTTCTGCCCTTTTTAATTAAAGAAAAAAATAATAGCATAATTAGACAAACATCACCGAAATTCCACAAAAAATATGGAAGGGAAACTAGAGAGAATTGAATAAACCTTTTTTTAAAGCACAACAAAAGCTGCCCAGTGAAGCATCCTGAATGGCAGAAAATCCAGCACTAAAAGCTAAAACCAAATATAAACTTTATATCTAATAAGTCTAATAAACTTCCCCCCAGTCTACAATAAACAAACAAACAGGTGGCTATGAATAAATGCAACCTCTTCCACCAGGCTTGTAGAGGATTATTTGGAAGGGAAATCAGTAGAGCTCTGATGTGCAAACCTAAAACGGCTTTGAGTGCTGGGGATGAACCCAGCATGGGCACTGAGCCTCATGCAGCATAAATATCTGCTCCACAGCCTGTTTCAAAAGCCTGCGCCAGACCTCAGGTACTGGGTTTGGCTGGGACAGAGTAAATTTTTTCGGACAGAGTTAATTTTTCAAACCACAACAGATCATCACAGAAGAGCCCCTGATGTGTGGTTTCATTTTTTCTTCTGCCACTGTCCTCACAGTGGTGCCAGCAAGACTGTTCCTACCACTACCCCAAAAAAATTTATCTGACAGTTGCACTTTGGTCACAGCACTTCCAGGGATCTGGGCCTCCATCCCAAACCCTTTCGTAGATGGGAACCAACTTGAGCAGCAATGGTGAAAGATGAGGTGGGAGCAGATTATCAGAGGTTGTAGCTTGGGCTGAGTCTCCTACTCCACCACCACTCAGCCTTTTACCTGAGCTTTTACAAGCCTCAGTGTGCTGCACAACATGAATAAAACTTTCCACTGCACAGTGGCAATATGACCAGGGCTAGAGACAACACTCTTGAGTTATTCAGCTATGGTGGTAGCACAGCTTTATTCAATACCTCAGGTATTTTGTACAATGTAGGAAATATAAATGCACTATAGCAGCTAAGACCTCTGCAGGAAAAAAGTACTTAAAGACTAAACTATGAAGAAATAAGCATTCTAAATGAGTGCCCATTTCAAAAGCATTTTTCTTTCGCCACTTATTAAGGTTTGCAGAAACCTGCTGAAAGGATGTTTCTCTGTTACAACCTTTAACTCCGAGTTCTTAACCATACCATAGATCATAATATTGTCATTCTTCACTGTCACCACTGCGTCAGCAGCTGTTTTTGGTCTCACAAAAAAAGGATTTGACCTTTGGGATGGACAGGAAGCTGAAGGAGCAACTTTCTGAAAAAATAGCCTCCTGTTTACATTTGCCTTGTTTAGCGAACAATTATCTTGGGAGACATAAGTAATAAGCATGTAAGTTCACATAAGCAGAAGTGTCATTTTGATAGCGCTAAATATGAGTGCATGTCAAGCTGTCGGTAACGCTTCTAACTATAAAATGCTGATCTGTATTTTACCAATAAAACCCATGAAAATGCAAATGACAAGACCAACAGCACAGTCTGTCAGAATCTAACCCCTATCTATCCAAATGAGGCTCATCAGCAACCACAGAGAAAACAGCAGTTGCCATTATTTTATGGCACAGTTTTTAGTGGTATTTGTTTACAATTGTATCTTTAATGCTGGTAAATTCAGACCACCTATTCTACGATTTTATGATCTACATCGAGAGCACCAGCAAGCCTCAAACTATTCTTTATATATGTCCTAAATATTCTCAAGTACTTTAGTTCTACTATAGTCAGCATTAAGTTTTCTATATATATTTGTGTGCTGAAAATAAATGTTTCATATGAATCTGAGAAGCGATAGGGTGAATTATATGCAGTATAACATCATATGAGTGTTAAAAGTTATGTTACAGATAACTTATAATGGCAGAGACAAAGCAATTCAGTTCTTTAAAATCTTGTATTCTGCTAAAGTTATAATGCTATTTAAACACATTGCAAGTATTTACACTCATTGTCTAGATAATCTTCATTTTAATGAAGCATCACTCCATTTTCTGAGGTTTGAAAATATGCAAAAATCAAACATGAAGTATAATAGTTTTTTCCAGCTTTGCATTTTACACTGTCTTCACAGTGATATTTACTTTAAATATTTTAAAGGGTTGTAAAGGTAGAATGTACAATATGCAATAGGAAACCAACCTCAAGAGCACCCCTGAGAGTGTACTTTAATACTAAAACAGAATACCATTTTATCTGCTTGGAAGAAAATACTACTGTTTAAGTGTCCTTATATTCACAGTTTTAGATGAGACCTAGAGAAAAGCCACATACATTATGGAACAGATTTACTGCTATATATGTGCACACCTCTTACATTTGCATGTATTTAATATTTAGCAGGTTCTGTAGACCACCTCTATGCTGTGACTCAATTCACTACAGGATAGTAATGACACTGACAACAAACTCATCCCCTGAGAGTACTCAGGCAACTTCTCTTAGTTACAGTAAAAGTCTCTTGAAATACCATCCTAGCTCAACGGAAAATTTAGGTCTTTATTTACTTAAATTTCACCAAACAACTGGAATAAAGAGCACAATGCCAAATATCCATGACTGTCACCACACCTCCCAGGGCAGCATGTTCTCCTCTATGTCATCTCTAACATTACCAAATGTAAATGAAAGAAAACACCCAAATCCTCACCGGACTATTTCACGATCTTGAAATGCAAGAAGAATAATTTTTGGCTTGCCATCTAAGGTGGGGAGTATACCTCATCAAACAACACGCTCAAGATGCTATGGAGCACCATCATATGCAATGTTCAGAAGTATCACAATGAGAAAAGAACACACACCTACCTGCTTTTAAACACCTACTAATAACTCAAATTACAGAAAGCTCTGTCAGAAGACAGACATGCAAGTCATCTGCCACAGCTCAGCAAAATCCTGTGTGCAGGCTCTGTGGTCAGCACTTTTTTTTTTTGATCCATTTCCAGCAAAAGATGGATTATGAAATATAACTCCGACACTTCAAAAGTCCAGTGGGACAGCTGTGATAACATTACCTGTCTTACTGCTTAGCACAGACCATTGTGTTTTGGTTTCCCCTGCATGGGCTTCTTTTTGCAGCATAGATGTCATGAATATTTCTATTTAATATTTGGCACGCTTTTTTTTCACTGAGGAAAATTAAAGGCCTCCACAGAGTTAACCAATGTACGCTTTTTTACTTATAGAACTTGACTTCAACTTTCCATCTGTCTCAAGTTCATCCCCAATCGGTGTGCTGAGACAGCAAAAGACTATGGATTAACCATCCGTCTGAAGAAAGCTGAGATAATGTGCCTTCCTACACTTGGGAGAGGATAAAGATCCAGCATGACAATCAATGCAGATGTACTCTCATAATGGATTTCACTTACTGGGATGAGTTTTGTTTAAGCACTAGCCTTAGTGACCACTAAATCATTACATAAAAGTAAAAAGTTGTACCTTGCCTTCAGCAAAGTACCCCACTGAAGCTGACACCAGCACAGCGTAAGATCAAACAATCCATCCCCACTCCACTTCTACTCAAGACTCAAGTCAATTCTCTTTTTCTCTTCCTTCTGCTCCCCAGTGGCCCTCAAGACCATCCCAGGGCATCCAGCTCACCCCTGAACACAGGTCTCCTTCCCTCTCTTCACCACAGCACGGTCACCACTGTCATTTCAGCCGTGTCCACCGACTTCCTCAACACCCTCCTCTCCCTCTGCTCCTGCTGTCTGATCTCCCCAAACTTCTCAGCATGTCATGCTGGGCTTGCTCCTTCTGCCTTGTCATGTCCTTGCATCTGCTCCTCCAAGTTTCACTAACTCTTTTTTCTCTCCTCTGAGCTCAGTTTTGTCCTCTTGTCACATAACTGACTCCCTTCCATCACAAAATGGACAAAAACCCCCAAAAAACAAACAACAAGCAATAAATAACCCTGTTCCTGGCAAGGTACTTGCTGCCATCCCGTATTTATTTGGTCTGAGCTCCTTCTCCCAATGCAAGCCTTGTCTACTGACCCCACAGTCCCTTTGAGCACAAGGACTATTTGCTGTGGGGTATTTGCACACTGCCTAGCACAGAAAGGTCCTCCAGTAACAGCATAATTTCTTTACTCCAAAGATCCAGAGTCAGGACACTACTCTTTTTAATGCAGCTCATCCAAGGGGAACCTACATACTTTTTTTTTTTTAAATACTCTTTCTAAACGACAAAACAAGTTCTTGTAACTGTTTGTAGGTACAACTGAGCATGCAAGGACACATGACATCCACACAACTGTTGGACACAGGACATATTATTTAGCATACTGACAGGCTGGTCGAGTAGAGGCATCATGTACTATTCCCAACATCATTCCAAGGGAGGTGAAGTAGAAAGCCAGCTTGTGTTTTCAGCCTTAGGTAACAGACATCCAAGACATTTAACTGCCAATCACAGGTCTTTTTGTCTGATCCTACAAAAATATGAGCCAAACTCATTCCAGATGGGTGCATACCCAGGTGCCCAAATTTACATATGCAAGCACATGAACATGCTCCTGCACAGACCCATGCTTCCCACCCAGCAAGGAGCAGAGCAGACCCTTAAAGTATCTTTTCCACTCCTGTCTCACCCACACACTGTTAAAAACTGCAACCTAATTTTAATTCATTGCATATTGTTCTGCAGAATAGTTTGTGGCAAATGACAACTGCTAGATAAAAACATTTCTCCTGCATTACTTTTCAACAAGTTCCCATTTGCATTCATCTCCTCTGTCCAGATTAAATGATGCTGCAAGTCAGACACACCTGTTTGACAAGTGAGGTCATCTGGGACATGAATTTGTCCTCTTGCATAAGAAAAGGCCTAGTCACAGAATAAATAATAAGAAAAAAAATAATAATACACATTTGTAAAGCAGTATGATAACAGAACTGTGCAAGAATGGTGATTCCTTGTCCCCCATAGAAAATACAGCATAGTGAATGTTCAAAAAAATGCTTTAAAGAAAATATTTTAAAAAATCAAAGTAAAAGCTTGAACAGCAAAGGGAGACAGACAGATGAAGGAAAGAAAACATCCTGGCCACTATGACACGAGCCTCAACATCTGCAGTTGGTGAGGAACAGAATTTATTAAGGCAAAGTGAATCCTCAGGGTGAAAACAAGTTCGAAACACACTTCAACCTAAAGAAAACAGGATGCTTCTCAAGCAAGGAAAGCAGTTTATACTTCAGAGAACAAAAACAACTGTATTCATTTGTCTTAGTTGCCAAGTGCCATAAATTGAGCCCCTCCAACTTTATTATTTAAAAGAATTCACATTTATTTAAAATAGCTTTATCTCTACTTAATTAATTATTTGTCACCTATAGCCCTTTATTTTCTCCCTTATGAACCCGAAAAAAGCACCAATATGTTTCTCTTTGCCTAATAGAGTGTAAGGAGTAATAGATGCTCAGAAGGTAGATGTTTCCTCATCCTCTCAAGCTTTTTATTCAGACTCACTGAAAATAATTTTCTGCTATGGCTGAGCCCTTGGCTTAAAAGGCTTCAAAATTTATACTGTCACAGCTCTAAAAAATACATGCACAATAACCACCAAGTTGGCAAAAAAATCATGGTAATACTTCTAACAGGCATATATCACATACATCTCAGGATTGGCTGAAGACAGATTTGGACCAAGACAGAGTCAAATATTGGCTGGGAAGAAGAATCTCTCCAGCACCACCACTCTGTTGCCACTTCTACGTGACTAGAAGATTCAGGTGGGATGCCACTTCTCCAGTGTGTCCAAGAAGCACCTCTACCACCTTTTTTCCGTGTGACCATCTCTGCAATGCTCTCTTTCCCACATAAACTCCACTGGGGCTGTTCCTCACCAGCAAGGTGGCAGATTGCTGTAACACACCTGCACAGAGACAATGGCCCCAAGAGCAAACAGCTTCTGCTTAGAGAGTGGGTGGCTTGTGTGAAACACCAGCAGTGTTGATGATCAAGCTCTGCTGGCTGCCAGCGAATTTCCAAACAAGATGTCATATTTTTGGTGTACCTTGCCTGGTGCTGAACATCTGCAGCACTATTTCTCTCTATTTCTTTTCCTTCTCTTCTCCCTCACACTCTTAAAACCTTTCGTGTCTTCCCCTGCAATCAATCAGTACTCCGAACTGGGAAACCCCTTGCTGTGAATTGGACGGAGATGCTGGTGGGATGTGATCCCACCCAGAGTCTCAAATTTGTGATTCCTTGGATGCTTTGGCTACTAAACTCTCCATTTGTGAGTACTCAAAGCATGCTGCAAGGCTAGTCTCACTTTCTACCCTGAAGACTGGGAATGTTTCAAGGTCATTTTGTTGCCACTGAATATCTGTCATAGAGAGATGACCAGTCCTTTTTCTATTCCACTGTTCTCTGTACTAAGTATTAATTACAGGAAGGGCATCCAGAACATAGCTTAGGTCTCCTTAATGGCTTTTAGAAATCTAAACACATGAAAACAAACATTGGATTTTGTTCTGTACATAATCCTTACCAGCTGTAACAGAGCTTTATATAAACCAAGCTATTTGATAGACTTCCTTAATGAGAATTGCCTTGTAGTGTAAATCATCTGAGGAGGTAGGACAAAAAGCAAGTTTTACTTATCCCTGTGCTGTGGTGTCATCACTTAGAAAAGGAATCAACACAGCAATTAATTATTTTTATGCACACACTCTCATCTGAAGGACCGGCATGATCTAGTACCAGACAGGTAACTGTACAAGTCTGGTAATTCACAGATGTGCAGCATATTTATGGAAACAATCCAAAGACATTTGGCTTGTGGGAGGTGGGAGAGAGAAGACCACCAAAACACTTTGGTCTTATTTCTGAAGATTTGCTATGTGCCCACCAGACCACATGTTAAAGCAGCATTTCTCTAATAAAAACAGAATCTTAACCCTGGAAAATTACAAGACTTGATAGGGAAAGCATCAGCTACAAAAGTTGCAGCTGTGTGGACACCAAAAGCAAACCATAAATCAAAAGTAAAACACTTGCTATGCCAGGAAACAAGCTATCTGTGTGAGATGCCCAAAGACTGAAAGGCAGATGCTTTCTCATTAATATCAAAGCAGTATTTACCACATCCTGATCCAACTCTAAAACCAAACACGTGGTTTGGTGAGTACAATCTGGACACACATCAGGGTTTCATTCTCCAAACATGAAGAATATCACCCATATCACTCCACTGACAAGGTCAGGGACATGTTCTGCTGACCTAGTGGGTGGCAAGAGGTGGGGGCCATGGACAATGTACATTGACTGGAGCAGTATCTGCTCCCTGAGCAAGGAAGAACGTGGCTCTACCTTCAGTCACTTCAGGATGGATATTATCAGTGTCACATGTGAGACTCAGCAAGCCTCCAGAGGGGCTGGATCTGGAAGCAAAGGCTGCCTGATGGAAGCACAGTGAGAGAAATACAAAGTTATACCAGACAAGACCACCAGTGAATGAGGGGGCAGTGCTGACTTCGAACGAAGAGTGATGGAGTTTCATTTCCTTAACTCTGTCTAGAGGGAGGGGTAAAAAAAAGAGGAAAGCAAACCCCAAATGCTGCCATATACCTTCCAGTCTTAAAAAGTCAGGTGAAAAGGAAGTTGATTTTACTTACTTTTAGAAAATTCAGATATGTCTTTTTATGATTACTAAATGTGGAATGGTGGAAACCTCAGGAGATAATTTGTCTCTCTCACCTACTGTTCTACTAGTAGTGGAAGATGGCAGGGAGGTTGGAACTAGATTTTCTTTAAGGTCCCTTTCAAACCAAACCATTCTGTGATTCTATTTGATGAAGAAACAGGTGTTTTTAAAGTTATATTTCACTTTAACTTATTTAAAACAGAGATCTAGAATCCCCAAAATAAAAGAAATCACTTTACCTAGCAGTAGCATCAGATGACTCCTTCTTCCATTACTAATGCCAACTACAACATGGAGGGCAAAAATGGCCAAGCTGTGAAAAACAGCTTATTTTTCCAGCCTACCAATGGCTTTTGTGCCTTTTTCCACAGTACAGAGACTTGAACAGACAAGACTCATTCTCAAAGTCCTTCTCAGCCATGCTACAGATGAAAAAAGATTTTCCAGTAGGTTATTTAATCCATGGCCCACCTATAATTACTCATGCACAGGAAGAGAAACTTCTAGTTCCAGGCTTCTGAAAGCAGATTAATGAAAGTGCCTTTGTTTGTGGGGAAAGAGGGAGCAGGGTAACTTGCTTAAAATGGTACATTTTTGCCATATGTAGGTAGAAAATAAACCCATCCATCAAGGATATATTAAAAATAGATGAAAACTGGCTCCAGATATAAGATTACTTGGTGAAAATGCCAGAATAATGGACATGAAATTTTTATTCGATCAACTCTGAACAACAGGGGAGATTAGTTTATGCAAACTCCACAGAACAAGGCATTATTTCAGAAAGTAATCCTTCAATTTAGCCAAGATTTTGTTTGCTCAGAGATACAATGGAACAGAAAAAAAAAAAAAAAGAAAATATCTGGCATACATGAAGACAAGCCTGTGTACTGCACTTAGAAACAATTAAAGATGTGCTTTGTACCGGAGTAAAGCTTTTAACTATTGGACTAGGCAGAGCCAAATCTTGTATTTTGTGCATACAGTTTAAACTGCCAAACAGGGTTTATGTACTGATTAGTGGAGATTATTTAGAGTGGTACAGCCATTTTTTAAAAATACAATATTATTACAAAGAACCCCCAGAGGTTCATATGAAGATGGTCTCTATTTCATAGACAGTAAAATCACTGAGGCATATCATCGCAGCAATGACTTACTACTCCTGAAGGAGCCAAGGGAGTCAAGCTTAGGGCTGCTAATGCAGGGAACAGCCCTCCCCTGCAACTGAACATGCAAAAACCAGTTCACAGCTCTTATCAGGTTTTTACTGGACTTTGACCTAGGTCTTAACACGTCTACATTGCCTGTCAGCTTCATCCAGCTTTGCTAAGGAATTAGGACAAATTAAAAACACCTAAAACATTTAATTTAGGAAGTCTCTACTTCTTGTCACTCTAGTAACACCACTGGTGGATGTAAATGTTCACCAGGCTTGTGGGAAAAGTCACTTTCACAACCCTACCATGTGCATGGGACAATATTACACACTGGATCATGCCATTCTGACATTCAAGTTGGGCTGTCTCAGGCCTTACTTCAGCATTCTGAACAATGTAAGGCTATTTATCTTCACTACAAACAAACACATTACTTAACAGCTCTAAAAATGTTTTTTTGGATAATCTTTGTTTTGTAAAACATATTTAACAGATTAAAAATCAGCAGCAGCACAAGAGCACTATAACTGGATTTTAGCAGTACATCCAAAGTGAATAACACAACATGCTTATGAGAAAACAAACACATTTTTCAGTAACAGCCATTCTCCTCATTTGAGAGGGGTACAACATGCTGACATGACAAATCTAGACCTCAGGATCATCCCATAGAAGATCAGTGATAGACTGAAGAAACTTCTCTGGACTATTGACTGTGAAAGCCTCCTTGAGTGAAGCAGCCATGGGGGAAAAAAATATCCTTGAGCTAAGGGACAACAGGCAGAAGTCAACAAGCCAACAATAAAGATAAACCTAAAAAATTGTTTGTCACTTACTACTCTTTTTTAGAGCTGGCTGCAAAGAAAAGCCAGGCCCAAGCCAACCACACTGTCTTGGGAGAGATCTCTTTCCAGCCTAGGTACCAAGTTATAACACAATTTTCAGTAACTCTTCCTTATTTCTTTGGTGCATGTAAAGGAGGACTATCAGGAAAACGTGCTTTTTGTTTTGCTCTCTCCTCCAAATTATTATTACTCTAGTGCAAGAGACTTTACATCACTTTCAAAGAGAAAAAATTAATTATGTCTATCATTCTTGTAACAGCAAAATACCACGCTGAAATTGCCAAGAAACTAAGTGCACGGTAAAATCATCCTGAAGATAAGCAAATATTTAAGCCCAGTCCTGTCCCAGCAGGAACTGGCAGGACACCCCTGCAGAGCTGCTGTCACCTTCCCTCTCCTGGCTGGCAGGACCACTTCCAGGTGGCCACAGCACTTTGAACCAGGAAAGCTGGCCCTCTTCTAGCCACAACCAGCTCAAGATGCAGAAATAACTTCAAGCAAGGTTCTTGCTACTCACGATTTTAGAAAAGCAATTCCCAAACCTGAAGGAGTTCTCCATCTGAAACACACCTTTAGGTCCATACTTTTTCTATAATAATGAGTTCAAAGGGAATTAGAGCTCAAGCAACAAAACACTGGAGCACTTTAGACAGTGGAAAATTAAGAAAAATAGGCATCGCACAAAATAAACTGCTGGGCTCTGTGTTGTAGTGCACTATAAGACAAGGAAGAGACTGTCAAACTTGAAGGGAAAAGGGCATCAGGCAGGTAATAGTACTATTTACAGAAAAATTCCATTTATGGAGATGCTAGCAAAAAAAACGAGCAAGTGCCTAAAACAAACAGTCCTTTATTGACCTGAAGAAAAGCACACTCACATCAACATCAGCCACCAAACGGGCTGCAAGGACGTTGTGTCAGGCCCTATTGAAAACTCCACCGTAGAAGGAACAAGGAAAAGGGGCTGTTCTTCCACTTCAGCTGAAGTTCTTTCCCTGGTCACAGCAACACCCAGTTTTATGCAGTCTGCAGATCAAATGTTTGCTAAATAAAGTTAATTGAAAAACTAAAATATGCAAATGCACAGCCCAAAAACCTTATAGGACAAAACCAGGCATAATTGAACACATGAATAACAAATTTCCATAAAAATGCATGAAGAATAGAAGATTCAGTTTCAAATTTCCAGGAGTTCTTTATATGTATTTAAGAGACTGCATACAAAATAAAATGTAAATATTTTATGCATTGTTAGCAAAGGCAGTTGTGACTGGCATTATAACTGCTTAACTTCTTATCCTGCAAAATATCTGAAATATTGCTTACCATCAAGTCACTGACCTACAAAAATATCAGAAGAAAGCAAAAGCAGTGTTTTTAACTACAATTCAGAATTTGGATGATGAAATTAGAAATAGGTAATACACCTTTTAAAAGTGACTTACATGGATTTATCGCTACTTCGTAAGCCTGTTCAGAACTCTTCAATAGTTTGCCTCCTAGTGCTTCTCTTCCTTAATGCAGAAAGAAATAAACTTTTTTTCCCTTTCTATTCTGATTTCCAGCAATTGAATCTGCTTCACACATCAATGTTAGCATTCCTACGAAAAATTTTCTTGACTGACAAACCTGCTATGGTTAAAACAGTGATGAGCCAAATCCAGATTTCCCTCTGAGCAAAAAGGTTTCAGGGCAACATTCCCGTTAAACGATGATGAATTATAGTGAAATGCTGCGTATGAACACTAGGATGAATATGAAATGAGATCAGCTTTGTTAAAGTCACCACAATAAATATAAGATGAATCAATGAATACCAGGCAATTACTGCTGAGCCTTTTAAAGCCGTCCTACTGCAAATGCATTGCAGGCACTAGAAAGATACCCAGACTTGCTATAGCTGCAAACAGGCAGTGCCAATACTGACTGTGGAGAAAAATGCTCTGTGAATCACGACTTGGAAAGGGAAGCCAGTGGTGGCCACAAAAATGCTAAGAATAATGAAGGCACAGCCACCACTCCATCACAGCAATCATCCATCCAGGCAGCAGAAATGGCATAGAGCTTGATCTCCCCAAAATGTGAACTTGAAGACAATTTACTGCTAAACTTATGGCTTAGGCTTGAGCCTGTGCACAGGTCAAAAACAGAGAGACTGAGCCCTGGAGAGCATGCTCATCACTAAAAAGAATATGAACCATGACAACTATCTTCCTTGAAGTTCAAACACGGAGGGAATCACCTTTGCTGCTCTCACCCCAAGAGGGTACCCTACTCTGTTCAACATCTTGGTATGGCTAAAAATGGGTTTCCTTTACCCCCAAAGACCTTTCTCGCCACGTAACTAGCTCACCATTTTCAGCTCTACAACGAAAAGTTTTTTGGGTGATCATGATCCCCCTAAAACTGCACAGTGGAGCAGCTCAGTGCCATACCACAGAACGTGACGCATGCATCAGTAAGTTCATTCTGCTGAACTACTGCTGTAAGATGACAACCAGGCAGAAACAGAGAGAAGCAAAATACCTAAGTAATATTTGGCTGCTAGGAGGGAGAGAACAAACAAAACAAAAAACCAAAAAACCAAAAAAACAAAAAAAAAAAAAGAAAGGGCTGTGGAAAACCAGATGAAAAGCAACACTGCAAGCTACTGGCTTGAAAATAGACCAGCTCTGCACCCGGCAGCAGCAGCAGTGTACTTGCAAGTCATCGAGACCTCAGTAAGGCTGAAGATTTGTTCCTTGCGGTGCTATGACCCATCATCCCTTAGTTCACCGAGGATCCAAGTAGCTGGGTCATGCGATGGGCAGATGCACGTGGGAGAGAAACCCTCCGGCTGCCCGAGCTGCTCTGGCTCCCGGAGTCCCCTCTGTGACCACTGAAGCACATCAGCTCTCCTGCCCCGAGCTTCTGCAGCCTGGGGAGCAGGGACAGGCGGAAACCTGGGCTTATAACCTCATTTGGATGGATACCTGACACGCTGAAAAAGTCAGGTCCTGCTTTAGAAAGAAAAAAACAACTCCCCTTTTAAATGTTAAATTTACATGCACGCCACACAAAACAATGCAGAGAGACAGAACCACATTCTTTCTCCTTTCAAACTAAACGTCACATAACTTGTTTTCTTAAAGCCATGCCCTAATTTGATAGATGTGGAAACTGACTCCCTCTGTCCTGTAAAAAAATGAAAAAGACAAAAAAGAAAAAGAAATTAATACTAATAATCCAGAGGATTAGGGCTCAGAGGTCAGTGCATAACCTTTTAATGAGCAAGGTATTTAAAGACTGATGACATAGTATATTTTTATTCTTCAGTAATTCAGTACAGAAGTTTACATTGATTGCTTAAAAGGCCATTCAATTTTATTTCCCATATTTAATTGTTCTTAGTGCCCAATAAATGGGTGACTGAATAAAGTAAAGGATAATTTTATTCTTCTTGTATCATTAAAAATACTGTCAGCCCAACTCACTCATTCACACGCCCTCTACATGCCCTTCATGTTTGCACAAAACCATGCGGATTATCTGTTTTTCATTACCACCAAACCCGAAACCCCCACAGTGCTCAGGCTCTCTAACCTGAATTAAACCTCTCACAGGTGCATGAACAAAAAGGAGGTATTTTACCATTCTGAAGCAGAACTTTATTAATATGACAAAGAAATGCCATAAGGCTTGCACAATGGAATTTTGTTTCACCTTAGAATTTATATCTTCAATGAAAAAGGGCTGCCGGCTAACTCCTTATGTCTTATCATGGCTTGGACCTCTTTAGATCCTGCTCATTGAGCAAGAGCTGCAGGTCCTCAGACTAGGAAAACATGCATTTAAACACATGGCTAGGTTATATGCCTAAAGTTCAGCATGTGCTTAAATTGGCTCATCATCTGCTCATCTTTCTCCTTGTCAACAGAGAACAGATGTGAAAGACATAGGAAGAGTTCTCTCGCCTATCCAATATTTGTTGTATCTCACAACACAGTTAAATTATGCCACTCAGTGAATATCATGACAACTTTCTAGGTACAAGGTTATTTTTGTGCTTCCCATGAATTATGGAGTTATCTGGACGACACACACAATTCCTAGGCTGCTATTTATGCGACACACAGACATTGTGGGTACTCATTGAACCCACCTATATACTTGCACAATTCCAACTCACCAGAACCAGGAAAAAAAACCCTGCCATTTTTTAGTTTCTCTCTCCAGCATTTCTATGATGTAAGAAATTATTATCACTGTTTTCCATCCAGGCAGCTGAGGTACAAAGAAATATGGTTTGGATTTGCAGAAGGTTCTGAGGAAGTTTAAAGCCCAGATCACCTTATCTTAATTCCTAACATGTTAGCCTTACTTTCAACAAACTCAGAAGGTGAAACTGTTAATGCCATTGAACTCAATGGGATATTTTACAATGATTTCAACAGTGTCAGGATTTCATCTTCTAATGCCAGAAGGATTTTTATCTAAATAAAATCTGGGACTTTTTCTTTATAGCAATTCACAATATTTTATCACACACCACTGAATTACTGAAAAGGTAACTTGATTCACTACTTCATTTAAAGCGAATCTCCCTCAGTGGAAAATACAGATTCCTAACCAAAAAAAAAAAAAAAAAAAACACATAGCATACAACAGGTTTCACAAAAAAAACATACACACATATAAAAGGCAATTTTTAAAAGTCATTTTCATGCACCATTCAATATTGATGATCTCAAAGATCATCACTGTAGAAAGGAATATTGAAACATGAACAAAAAAGGAAATGGCATAAAATATCTTTTGAAAGATAACCATGTAGAGTTTTTGAAATGCAATCACATAGTTGAACTAGTACAATTTATATTGGATCTGTAATCTACTTAAGTATTTATTGATTGACACCCATGACAAAATAACTGTTGCCCTAATAGGATTCACATCCAACATTTTTTAGGTTTTCCAAATAGTTCACATGGTACATTTACATATAAATCAATTAATATTGACTGATTGATCAATATATGCACAGTATGAAAAAGAGTTTTGGCGGCTTTATGTTCTTCACAGAGCAGCTTTACCTACTGATGATTAATTTTAATTTACTTTAAAGGATTCTATTGCACTGAAACTTTAATTAAAAACGAAATGAGAAAGTCTATAAAGTCTGCATAGCATCAATTACCTAGACTTGATATCCTGCACTTCGCCTACCCTCTGTACATATGGTTTCTGTTAAAATAATTGGAAAGCACTTCTGAACAATGTCACCCACACATCTATTCTAAGAGTGAGAGGATATATTACCATTAAACGTCACTAATATTAATAAAGAAACAATTAATTCTTCATTATCTCTTTCTAAAATACACCATCAGACTCCTTCAGTTCAAACACAAATAAAATGTTACACATGCCTGTCAGTGAAATGGGTAATCATCATCGTTGTTGTAATTTATACTGCTTTCTGTTGTAAGTCTAATGCCTCATTTATTTATAAGGCTTTTTGGCCGGCATTATAAATAGCCTCTTTCAAATATTAAAAAAAAAAAAAAATCTAGCTCTTATTAAGCAAACTCACATACTTCCTGTCAACTCTTATAAATTGTTGTTTTTAATTTGCATTGCACCTTTTTTGGTGAACACGCAACATTTATAAGTGTTACTGGTTCATTAAAATACACAAAATAATACTTTCCATTGATTCGTGTATGTATATAAAAAATACGTGTTTAGCAGACTAATCTCAATCCCAAACTAAGAAAATCCATACAGAAAATTATTTGAAAACTGCTGGTGAGCTTACACCAGGAGTAAGTCTGTTCAGCAGCTAGTCTGATTTAAAGATCAACCCTACCAATGCTGTTTTGGATCAGCGACAGCAACAGTTTGATGTTTTAATTATTAAAAAAGAATGGAATTGTCATAGTCCTACTCCACTGCAGCCAGCATCAGGTTACAAGCCTCCACGGTGTCTCTGGCACACTGCCTGGCCTATTTACTGCTATTTGTAAATTAGACACTTGTGTAGGAACGTCAGTTTTAAATATCTTTGTTTAAATGAGCCTGATAAGAGATGACCAGATACACATTTTATGTGACCACTAAGTAATTGCATCACACACAGCCAGCTTGTGAATTTTACAGGACAGCTAATAACAACCTACAAGGTAGCTTGTGAATTCAACATTAAAGAGAATAAAGCCATCAAAAACAATAAAAAGTGTACTCCATAAGGCTGTAATAACAAAAACACCAAAAAAGTCAACTACCATCCATAACAAGAGCAATCTCTGAGCTCTCCATTTCCGAGAGTAATGGAGAGTCTTAGGTGCCCCTATCAATCCTGCTAATACAGCTCCAGCAATTATTTTCCATACTCTACATCAGTAAGTTAAAATATGTTTCCAATGCCTAACATAGCAGCCATTAAAGTTTCCCCTGGTTCAATCAGCATAACTAACGAGGCCACATAATAACAGAATGCAATCTCTAATGAAAAGCCCAACAAAGTCTCCCTGCTACAATACTGCTCGTGATTTAGTATTCTCAACTTGTCCATCCTCCATCTTTTACTCTGTGGATATTATCACCACTCAGAAAATTACATTTCAATGAACTTGTCAGGAAATAAGTAATAAATTAATCAGGCAGCATAAACCAATTACACTCATTTTCTGTGTGTTTTCTTCCAGGGCCCACGCACGAATGCAGTACTGCGCGCACAGGTTATTCCTGCTGACTGCTCAGAAAGGCTGCAGGCTGTGAGCAGGAACGCTGCTGGAGGGAGGGGGAAAGGCATCTTTGCTCTGCTGAAGCCATCACAAGTACTGTTGATGCCAGAGGACATCCAGCACCAAAACACTGCTTTTTATTTATTTATTTATTTATTTTTTAAGTATATACAAATCTCTATACAAAACTGAACCAGTCCAGGAACTTTGAAAAGTATTTACAAAATAACCAATGTGAAAACTTCCAGCACCTCAGCAGGTTTGCAAGTGTATTTCTAGTTGTCAGTAGTGGCAAAGAAAGTGGCACACAAGACTTAAGTTGTTGTTGTTACGAGTATTCAAAGTCACATTTGGGAATACCCAAAGGAATTTATGCCCAGTGTCTATGACTAAACTAAGGGATCTGAAAGAGTATTCAATGGATCCCAGCATTGTTTAGGCAGCACCCAGCTGTAAGGCAATTCGACTCTTCCCTCCAACTGCTAGAAAAACCTTTAATATTGATGATGTTACTTCTAAACATGGGAAATGAGCAACAGTACCATGTGAAGTAGCAGTCAAGAGCTCCCATGCTAACAGGGACTGATTGATTCAAATTGGATGCCTCTTGCTCCAGGCTGTGTGAAAATTTGGGAAGAGCAGTGCACTGGTTTAGCACCTCTTGTTTAAGGCATGATGTCCATCTTCACAAGCAAGAGAACCAGAAAGATTTTTTTTTTTTTTTAACAAATAATGTTCAGATGCTGAAGCGCAAGGCACACTCTGTCACGGCACAAAATTTCACAGCAAATTATTCAGATGTAAAGTCTGAAAAACACAGACTTCTGATCCTGTAGAAGTGAGCCCATGTGACACAAAATGGCACAGAAATTCATGGCTTAACAAGGAACGTGAGTCCACCCATTTACTGCCCTCAAAAGCATTTAGCTGGACTCAAAATAATACACTTCCAAATAAAAACTTTCTACCAACTGCTTTTGTTGATATATAATGAAGATTTTATGCATGCAAATACACTCTTTCCATGTATTAAATATTTCAATGAACTCTTAAACTTAGTCCTGCAAGAGTAATTATACAATCATCATGCACCTGCCAGACTCTAGACCTTCACAGAGCACCAACATCCTTTTCGTGAATATTGTCTGTGTTCTGTCTCAGCTGGGAAAAGATCCAAGTGGGTTAAGCCCTGGGAGCTCATTGTCATTGCCACTTCTTGAAGGCTGAATATTGTTTAACCTTTCCCCTACAGTCGGCATGAAATTCCTAGAGGGCAGTTTGAGACTCATATGGACAAATTAAAAGTGGGATTTATTAAGACTGGAATAAAATAAATTGTAATAAAATAAAACATGTCATGATACATGTAATCTCATATTTGGCATGAGGTAGGCCAGAAGCACAGTAAAAAATTAAGTTACAGCATTTAAAACAAAATTATCCACCAAGCACTTTTGCCACCAAGCTAGCTGCCAAAGTAATATCCCCCCTTCATGACTTCTACAATTCTTTTCTTCATTTATCCTCACAGCAGACATCTCTTCCCAAGAAGTCATGTGCTCTCATACTCTTCCCTATATTAATTTCAAACTGCATTTATCTACCTTAATAGTTTCAGACCCTCTTTTTTTTTTTCTCTTGCTTGCCCATTTTATGTTGTCATCCTAAATACTTTTTCAAAGGTAGAACCGAAGAAGCTCATAATTTCACAGCACTGGTCAAGGACATGAGAAACTGAACCAGACGTACTTTTCACCTCCACTTCCAACAGGAAGGAATAAAACTTACAAAACAGGATTATTTGAGCTTGTTCAGGTACTGACAGCAGTAAAAATGGGGCATCAGAGTCACTGGCTGGCTTGGAGACAGGCTCTCCTGTGTTCAAGTCTATGCCCATGGCACACTTTCTCCACAGCTCAGGCAAACCAGACATTTGACATGTGTATTGTGCTGCCAGAAGAACACCATGAAAAAAAATGGGACAGGTAGTCCTATTCTGTTAATAGAAATGAAAATGGATTAGCAACACCCACACATCCCTACAAAGACTGGAGGAGACAAGCTCACCAGTCAGACCCAATGGGCCATGGTGACAGTGTCAGTGGCAGCATTTTCAGCTTTTTGCTGCTTTGCAGTAGGTTTTTCCCAACATGTTCCAGCAGCAGCCAGCCCTGCAGCCCCAGCAGGATTTAGAGAAATTGTGCTGCTCAAACCTTTAACCCAGTTCACTGCAACCACAAGCAGGAAAGCTTTAGCAAGCCAATGGGTCTACTGCAGAGATAAAAAGTGCTCACAAACCAGTACACTCTGCAGCACAAGTTCATTTTGCTATCCCTGGTTCATCTCCATGGCACAGTGGAACAGCCCTTTTAAGTAAATCTCTTTTCCAGACAGCTTCCATTTTCATGTGTTTAATTTCCTCGTATTATCCCAACTACATCACAGCGGGTCATGCTAAATGATTTCTCTTCTTTTCTTTTTTTTGGTTCTGTACGTTTTTATATACTTCAAAAACAGTGAGGTGTTTCTGGTGCCCCATCCTTTCAGCCTCTATTAGCAAATATTTAAGTCTTTCAAATTTGTGCTTTGCGTCCATATTTCCAGCATCTGAAGTTTGTTTAGTTCACTGGCTTTCAGAGTCTAAGTGTTTCTGGTGTCAAATGCTTTATCTTACCTTCCAAAGGAGAATATAACTCCAGTTACACTCACTTCAGGGTTTTTCTATTCTGGGAAACAAAGCAAAACAAACAAAAACAAACAAATGCACCATTTTCCCCAGTTGCCCTTAATTTGACTTCACTATGGTCCACATTAACAGAAACAGCAGCTAAACTGTCTTTGAAACTTTATTCACCATAGCCAGAAAAAAAGAAGGAAAAAAAGACTGGTGAAATGCCTTTAAAACATGCTTTAATCTAGCTGGAATGCCATAAATTGCTTCCAGATGTGCTCCATACAAAAGTCAATCATAGCTATTTATACTGACACTCTACAGTCCAAACAATCTGAATCCAAATGCCATGTCTCTGCTACAATAAAGCTATAAATGTCAGTCTTGTTGAATCTGGAGAGGTGTTGAAGAGTTCATGCTAGTTTGCTTTCTGGGCTATTTGTTAGCCAGCAATTATTTTTAAAAAAGGAGNAAGGCAACAAAAAGAAACTTTTAAAATAGGTCCTTTCCTTGCTGAGCTGTTCTTAAAGCACACCTGACACCTTCCAATCATGACCTTGAAAGTGCCACAGGTTACAAGTTGAAATTCATTTCATAAGTTAGAAAAATGTAGTGCTTAGGCTCTGAGCCAAGAATAACTGAAGGGCTTGGCAAGGGTCCCATGCCCTCCCCTAGAACGAACACACACGTAGTACACCTGGGACTAAATGAACTGAAGTACAGTAAAACGACACACTGACTGCAATAATACTTCTATTCAAAAATCTTCCAGGGTACTGGGGGAAAAAAAAAATAATTCTTGCTGTACTGAAAAAAAAAGTTTGGAAACTGTACCCTCATCTGCTGTTTTGCATGCAACACACAGCCATTTTAATCAAAGTAGTCTTCACCTGGGAAAGCTGAATAACCAGCATTTAGATGATGAGATGACCTATGGAGTTATTCCACACTGTTTCAGGAAAATATATTGTTTTTGTGTAGTCTCCACTGAATTTACTCATTCATTTTTATAGACTTCATTAAGATTCTTTCCCCTCCCCTGCAAAAGTGCACCTGCAGTTCAATTTATGCATAAATGTTCAGAGTTTTAATTCTGGATGTTTGTAAGTGAAAGACAACAGGGAATTTTCTTATCATTGCTTGCAGTTCGGGGAATTAAAGCATTTCAAAAAAATCACAACATGTAATGACTTTAGTCTTCAGTTCTCTGCCTTTTTATTTCCCTTGATGTTTGCCTCCTACTCCAAAGATTTCATCTGCCTTCCCTCAGTTCCTTACCTTTTCCAAGTCCAGAAGACCATCTCTAAAAAGGAGCTCAAGAACATTCCTCCCTCCCAGGTTAAGCTGTAGCATGGACTGTCATTTTTAACCACACAGGTTAAAGAAGAGGAAAAGGCAGAAAATGCACATTGAAATGATTAAATTTTGGTCTAAAACTTCCAGAGAAGGGAAGCAAATTGTAAAGGACACAGTATTCCAAGATTCAAACTGTATATGTGTATATATATCTCAATTGAATACTTTAGAACAAGATTTGTGCTCTCAGTTAAACTTACTGGAAAAATAAATCTCTTCAGTCGGAGGTTATACAAATGACTACAGAAGCAGCAAACATAATACCTGTATTTAAGAACAGGAGCGGTACCTATCTAGTGAACTACTGAGCTATCAGTCTGGCCCAAATTTTAAGCAAGGTTTTGTAACCTATTTTGAAGGAATGTGATTTCTGTGTAATTGCAGGGGGTTGGAGGAGAGATAAGCAACAGAAAGGCAGAGAAGCTATTCAAGTTAAAAGACAATTCTGGCATAAGAAGAAATGATTAAGACTTGGCCGTGAATCCACTAAGAATGGAATTCACAAGCACGTGCCTAACCATGAGGGCGAGATGCTCCAGCCACTGTCCCATGGGAATGAGATGGAGGAAAGCCCTACCACAAGGGAGGCTGAGAAATTTACAGGACTTCAGTATCCTGCAACAGCAGGGGATGAAACTTGGTGATGCACAAGCTGCCTTCGTCTCCTGTATCAGCCTACATTTGTGTGTCTATCTTTATTCCTAGATCCTATCAGACAGCGAGGAGTTTTCATTGCATTGGTTCTCCAGATGAAGACATTTAAGTTTTGCAAGAAAATCTTGGGGGATGCTAAGGCCATAAATAGAGGGCACCAATACCATTTTTCAGTGACATCTCTCTATCAGTGTATTTCTTCCTTTTCTTCCACCCCAGAAGTGATACCAACCTTCAAATACCTTCTTCCATGAACTTTACTACACAAAACACCATGTTATTGTACATCCTCATACTATCAAAACTTATACAGAAGTCCTTGTCACATCCTACCTCACTGTAAAGGCCTACCACACTGCCTCTGAACATGCCACGGTCTCTCTGAAATGCCCACACATTTTTAACATTTAAAGACAAATGCACACCCAAAGGGAGCAACTAATTTACTCTGTGTCCATAATCCTTACTGTATGCTCTCCACCAAAGCACAGTGTTCTCCCCTCAAATGAGCATTAAGCTTCCCATTCAGATGCCAAACCTTCTGAATCTAGGACTTGGAGCCTTCTCATGGAGCACCAGCCCCACTCTGGGATACAACGAAGTAAAGTAACTATGACAATAATAATAACACTAATCACTATTGCTGCTTTGAACTCTATGAATCTGTTCTACTTTTGCAGCTGTGCTGTTTCTTCTGAGGCACCGGTGGTGCTGCCAGCAACCTAAATGTTAGTATGAATTCAACCCATCCTTCCCATCCAACAAAAAGTACCATATCTCCAGATCTGCATAGCTTCTGCATTTGTGATGGCTGACCCCCAAAAAGAGATAGAAGGAGAACAAAAGTCACTAAAGTTACCAAAATATACAATATAGCTACTGTTTCAAACAAACATGTTTGAAGCCAATATAATTTCTAACAATATCATCCAATGTTTTATTTGCTTTAATTTGTCATCCTTTACTGGAAGCAATAAGCCTTCCAAAAAAACCCAAAAAAACAAAAAAAACAAACAAAAAAAAAAAAAAAAAAAAAAAAAAAAAAAAAAAAAAAAAAAAAAAAAAAAAAAAAAAAAAAAAAAAAAAAAAAAANCCCACTTCTCGAGCTTGTCCAGGTCCCTCCAGATGGCATCCTGTCCTTCAGGAGTGTCAACTGCACCACTGCAAACACAAAGAATAACAGTTTCTGTCTAAAAGACTTTTTTTGGTACTAGGTAGCATCTGTCCTTCATGAAAAAAAAAAAAAAAAAAAAAAAAAAAAAGGCAAAAAAAAAAACAAAACAAAACAAGAAAAAATTAAAAAAAAAAAAAAGAGAAAGAAAAAATCCCTCACTTAACGTTTAAAATTATTTACTATAACTTTAAAAGTAACAAATGAAGCACTTGAGTCTCAGATGTGTAGCCAGTAGGGAGTTGGCTCGATGCGTCAGTTTTTACACCTCTTGCAGTTAAATCAGAGATCCAAATGCAAAATCTAGCACTCAGTGGTGAACTTATAACACTCCCTGGAGGAGTGTGTCCATAAACCGTTCACTGGATTACACTCATCCATACAATACTTTATTTTATAAATCCACTCCCACCAAAAAAAAAGTAAAAAGGGAAGAAAGGAAAAAAAAAGGAAAAGCTTAAATAAGGTGAAGTGGAGGTTGCACAAACTATAGATCATTTTTGTCATCACATGTCTAAATCTCTGCTTTCCTTTTTGAGATTTCATTAGTACAACTTTCCGGTGTTTTTATCTCAAATGGATTTGTTTCTCCAAATCTGCGTCTTGGCCAGAAAGGGATCCAAAAACACCCAAGGACAGATGTGGCACAGCCACGCGTGGTGCAGGAGCACTCCCAGGCCTTTGGAGTACGCTCAGCAGAGCTAAAACACTTTCAAAAACTGCTGCGCTGACTTTTCTCTGGAATGTCCTTAGTGACAGTTTTTTGGGAGTTTCACATTACGCCTCATGCTCTTATGAGTCTTCCAGACATTAAGTCTTTCACAATGTATTTCATAGAGTCATGGAATCATTAAGGTTGGAAAAGACCTCTAAGACCATCGAGTCCAACTATTAACCCAGCAGTGCCGAGCCCACCACCAAATCGTGTCCCTAAGTGCCACATCTAGACATCTCTTAAATACCTCCAGGCTTGGTGGTTCAGCCACCACACTAGGCAGCCTGTTCCAATGCTTGACAACCCACTCTGTAAAGAAATTTTTCTTAATATCCAGTCTAAACCTCCCCTGGTGCAACTTGAGGCCATCTCCTCTCCTCCCATTGCTCATTACTTGGGAGAAGAGAACAACCCCCAACCGGCTACGACCTCCTTTCAGGTAGTTATAGAGAATGGTAAGGTCACTCCTGAGCCTCTTCTTCTCCAGGCAAAACAACCCCTGTGCTCTTTCAGCTGTTCCTCATCGGACTTATGCTCCAGAGCCTTCACCAGCTTCCTTCTTTTCTCTGAACATGGTCCAGGTCCTGGAGCATGTATGTAAACATGTGCACACACTGCGCATGTGTGCTCACATGCATGTACACGTGCATACACACACACACGAACATACACACAGTCTGGGGCTAAAACTAGAGTGGATAAAGATCAGTGTAGCTCCACTGAATTCAAAGGGATCTCCATCAGATGACAAAACCTGAGGACAGGGAACCTGCCTGATGGCCTACTGACTATTTCAAAGTTGACAGAATGTAATAAATGTGAAGATTTCTGAGGTCCTTCATGATTAAAAAAAAGAAAGCACATGCACTTATAACAGAAAGAGTGGGAGTTTTGTTCCAGTGAATACCATTCTCTTCACTGGCTATCTAACACACAGCTCCCACTGTCAGCTCCTTCCATGTCTGTTGTTTTATTAAAATTGCAGAATGGGTGGCTTCTGAGGCTTTACAGAAGTGTTGACTAGACAGCCTCCAACAACCATAACTTTTTTATCTTTTGGAATATGACAGTTATCCAGATTTCTATATTTACTGTAATTTCTTAGCTATGCCTGCATGGATTTATCATGCTCCAGGAAAGCTTCCTTTGATTCTCTACCAGTTGTACACCACAGTCTAAAAACAATCTTAAACACAATTCTCAAAATATGCATTAAGTTCGTGATAATTTTTTTTTAATTGTCTTATAAAGTGACATTATTGAAACAAATATTTCAATCTTTCAAATTTTGAAAACTTGCCATAATGGTCACCTCCTGCAATTCAATTCAAACATAAAATGGAATTCCTCTTCCAATGGTTCAAGTTCATGAAAAATTAAAATGAACAAAAAACTCAATTCCTCTACTGGAAGAGATCATTTTTCACACTATTATCTAACACTGCACTCACAGTTTACCCTCAAGGCCCTTGCCTGCAGCCATGAAGATACACACTTAGAACACACTGGATCTGCCACTGGAATGTCCAGCTATCACAGATCCATTTCTTGGTGCAGTGGGGATGGGACTAACAGCAAAGTCAGCTCATCTGCATCTTCACCTTCTGCTCCAGCTTTCACCAACTCCAAACAGTGGGTCAAACCAATAGTACCATCAATTCGATCCATCGCATGACCCCACACCAAGGAAGGATGTGCTCTGAGAATATGCAAAACTGGCTAACAACTCAATCAGTCAGTACACGTCATTATACCTTCAAGTGTTAGGAAACTGAAAAGCCTTTTTGGTTATAAAATACATTGGGAATCTTAAGGTTACAGTCAGTAAGCCAAAAGAGCATTACTTACGCTGCATTTTATCAAGTCCTTGAATGCAGCTCCCCCCATTCCTGATGTAAGATTTTCATTAGTCACTATACAGCTGAATGAGAAAGCCAAGCAAGAGAACCAAACCCGCTCAAAGGCACATTAATAAGTTGACAGCACATGCTATAAAATACAACTGTGGGCCTCTTATGTGAGTCACAACCAATAACTTTTACAACAGGACAGTCAATAAAGAATAACCACTACCTCAAAAGAGTGTCTTGGTGAGCAATAACAGGTAATGGTTTGGTCGTTTGTTTACCAGCCAAGCTCTAGAGAATAATCTTCTCCAATTACACCGTTCTCACGCATCATGCCGTACTTCAGTGACCACATCTCCGTGTCAGTGTTTTTTAATTCTTTTATCTCCCCTAATTTGCTGCTTTAAAGAGCTACCCTAAGTCTTTGCTTACATCATTCTGCTGAATTTCCATTGCCATAGAAAAACATCCGCCCCTATTAATTTTTTTTCAGTGCATTTTGTGGTATGTTATTGCTTTCTTTAAAATCAACTAATAAAATCATATCAGAGTTTTTCAGTTCAGCCTAAGCAAACACTGGCGTGTGACTACAATGAGGTATAGTACAGTATGCAAGAGAAGTCAGAGGCTGAAATGAGAATACAATTTCCCATGAGAGAGTTCTATGTTCAAGCCATTTAACTTTAAAACTAGTTCAATATTTGAACAAGACACTATTTTATTCCCATTCAAAGTTTAAACACAGATCACTTCGAAATCAATCATAAATTCAAACCTCTTTATTTTAGAAACTGTTTCAATATTTAAAAGCTTTTTCTCTCTTTAATGTAACCGCACCTTCAAGGCTGCAGAAGCAGAACTGACTTTGAGATCCTTAAGAGCAATGCTATTTTCCTGCCAATACACACAAAAGGCAGTTCTAGGAAAAAGAAAAAACCCACAAAGGCAAGGCTGTGCTTTGCTTCAGAGTTTAAGAACAAAGTCTGGACAAAGAACACACAGCCTAGTCTTCAGCCCAAACTAAAGTAAATGAACTTGGTTTTGGTGCTTTTCAGGGCACACCAACATAATTTCTTGTTACTGCACTGCTTTTGTCCTCACCTGGGTGTAAGGAAAAACCAGATGAGGGGGATCAGTGTAGACAAAAAGCAGCCCTGCTTTAGGATGGTACAGAGTAAGAAATCTGCAGTTCAGAAGGAGGATGCAGAACCCATTGGGTCTCTGTCCCCACGCAGCACAGCCGTGCTTGTCCTGCTGCCTCAGAAGCCTCACAGCCCTGCCGAGGGTGCAGAAATGGAAGGCTCCAGCTTTGTGACACAGAAAAAATATTTCAGCCTGGTGAAATAGCAACATTTCACACCCACATATAATTTCAATGTGGTGATCTTAAGGGTTCTTGGGGTGGATGTTGCATTTGCTTGTTTTTAAACCTTAGAACTCATTCTTCAGATGGGCAACTTATCACACAGACTCAGTGACGGAGAGGTGAAACCAGGCGAGTTCCTGAACTGTATCAGTGCCAGTTCTTTGGCACATGCCACTCTCATCCAACTAATTTCAGTACCAATTTGTTTCTAAAAATTGTCTTTTGTGCCCTCATCTTTGTACAAAGCTCTTTTTCACAAGCCCAGAGCATACAGCTCAACACAAATGTAACAGTACAAAAATACTCATATCAAGTAGAAAAGACAAACTGATTGTTCTAAAGCAAACAGTCTTACTAACCTCAGGGCCGCCCTGTTCTAGTTTCTGGTCAACTACAGTCTTCACTATCAAGTCAAAAGATCCCTTTAAAAAGGATTAAGCATCTGTACTACTAAGAGACCACAGAATAGGAGCAAGAATTCGGCTGTGTCTTTGTGATATCAATGCACTTAACCACCTATGGCTTTGTATGAACCCAGGAAGTATTATTTGGCTCTATATATAGCAACGTGATAAACCTGGCTGCATGGGTAGTCGTGCTGCTGCACTAGCATCTGAATGTCACCTTTCCCAGGAGAGGGCAGCTGTCATTCATAACCATCTCTCCTTAAGTGAAAAATGAGGGGTCCCTATTTCCAGGAAGCCATAGGCCAAGAGCATTAGGCAATAAACGAGCTTTACTTTTTACGTACCTCCAAATAAAAAGAAATCTGTTGTGATCAACACAGCATTAACATACTGTCTTGTAATATTTCACATAAAACATGTCACTGAAAACTCAGTATTGAGCAGGAAGGAATTTGATGAATCAAGTAGATGAAGCCAAGATGTAGTTATTAGATGCATTACATCTTTAGCACATCATCTGTAAAAATGTCCAGGGTAAACTAACGCTCCAGGGGAAACCTGACCTTTAAGAGGCTCCCTAATACTACATCTAAATTAATGTCAGTGACAGGCACTTCAATCTAAAATAGCAGGGTTCTTTCATTCTATCTACACTATCTATTCATCCATTTATTTGTGTGTAAATGTGTGTGTGCATAAATGGATTTGTGTCATTCTGGTGCTGGGGGAGTGGGTGGGGGACAAAAAGAGCTCATAGATTTTTTTTATTATTATTTCTCTTCCTTACTACTCCTATGCATATTGTTAGTTTTGCAGGATTCATTTAGAATCCTTACAGCATAAAAAAGGTAGGAAAATTATTTTTTATAGTAACTAAATATACTTCTCCAAGGAGGTATCAACCTTGCAAAATAAACATGCTTGGACTAGAGCAGGATGGAACTCTTGCAGCAATCAATATAACAAGCAATTCTGAATTTGTTTTAAAGAGCTGGGCTGGGCTCTGACATGACTGGTGGTCAAGATAAAAATCACAACTGAGATCAGTTTTGCTGTTTCAAAACAAAACACTGAAAATAAATTCAGTAGAAGAGGCATTTCTGCCTTGGAGGAAAAGAAACAAATGAACAATACACAGCAAAATACTGATCATAGAATAATTTCATGGCTGTTAGTCAAATCAGTGCTAACTGTGGTGGCCAAACCTTCCCTCACTTCTGTTTTTCATTCCATTTTGGAGGTTTTATGATCAAGGGATGAGACCACTGGAAAGCAGCCACTCTGATGGCCTTCTTATGGTGCTCTTCCTCCCTTGCCAACACCTCAGAGAGGACCAAACCCACCTAGACCTGTGGTCCTCTGTCCTTCCACTTCTCAGAGACAAGACCATAATGGTGTTTTCAAGAGATATTTCTTCACGCAATAGAAGCTGAAATCTGTTCCTTGATGCAAAGGATTTACACATTGCTCTGAAACAAGGACGATTACATTAGCTAAATCCTAGTAAAGTAAAATTGTTAAGTCCTTTCACATTTTGTTGATCAAGAACCCTTTTATTGGAACATTTTTCTTTTCAAACCTCAGTTCAGTAACAAACTATCCTCTAATTGGTCTTTATGCTATGAAGAGCTACCTTCCATTTTAGTTACTTTATGTGTGGTTTTATTTTCTTACAAAGACACAATTGATCAGGAATTACCATAATCCCACACAGAGAAGTAGTCCTAGAAGCACTGAGTGCATAAAACATTAATGTCAGTAATGCAGACATGACAAGTTTCAACTCTCCTTTCAGCCAAACAATCTGCCTCTTTCAAACTAACATCACCATTCAGCCATGGGCTACATAAACAATGTCAAACCTGGTTTCAGTATAAAGCGAGCACATTAATGTTCCCACTAATATACATTTCCCAGTAACCACTCCATTAGATTGCTTAGTTCAAACTGCATGACATATCCCATAACACATCAGCCAGTTCAGATTCACAAGCTCAGAAGATACAGATATTCTAGTATTAAAAAAACCAGCTTTCTTGTGTGTGCACGCAGGAGCCCTGCTAATACAAAAACTCCCACGAGGCTCTCAAGAAAACATGCCTGCATGGAGCACAGCCCTCCTCTGTTCAGTAAGGTTTTTTTTTGTTTGTTTTTTGCTTCTTTTATTCTTGGATGATGGTCTTTCACTTACTTCTTCACAGAGTCTAACTAAATGGACACAAAAATAAAGAGGTGCTGTTGAGAGCAGATAATCCTTTCTGTAATCTCAGATAACATACATAAAACCAGCAGATCCAGTGATGTCTCTCTTTAACCTATCCCAAAAGCAAGCCAGTTGAGTGGCTAAAAAGTTTAATGTACATGATGTAGAAATTCCCTGACTAAGCTCAGTACAGACCCTCCGATTATAAAGCAAGATCCTATTCCAGACACATGAACTTCGTCTTTTCCCTCACACCCAGTAACAGCAGCATCAGTCTCAGGGTAGGTGGACATGAAAACCCCCCCCACTGCAAAGCAACCTCGTGTGAGCCTCCTTAACCAGCCCATGGTCCCACAATGCACAGTGCACATGCTGTACAGCAGCGTGCTACAAACAGCATTACTGTGGCTTCCCATGTCAGTCCAGGTTATAGGGTGGTTTATTATGGGCTGGGGACCAATATCCTCCGAGCTCACACTTCCAATTTTCACGTTCAGCAGCTGGAAAGGCAAATATCCTCAGCCAGAAAGTTCATTAACCTAGAGATTTTCCATGGCCAGACTTCTTCAGTATTGCAGTAAGATGCAATTTTACATTTGGGTTATGGTGTTTTGAAGTGTTTAATGTAGCTGGAAGCCAACAAATACCAGCTAACCTTATCCCTGAGCTTGATAGTGTGTTGTGCAAAATACAGCCACTTTGAAATAACATAACTTTAAAACTGTTTATGCTTAACACACTGAAATTAAACACACTGAGTCAGACATGCTAACTTTTCTATGTTGTTGAGTAACACTTAATACCTTAAAGAAGTGAGAAACAGGAAAGAGCCTCAAGGATTTAGAGAGCAGCAGGGAATTTCCATAAAGTCATCTGATTTCTCAGAAGGAAAAGAATGAAAGTTGAAATTGAATTAATCCTAGAAATACGCAATGCATGCCCCCCACTAGTCAGACTATGGGGAGCATTTGGCATAGATGGAGGAAGGTCCACTCAACCTTTAAACGAAACAATACCCACTCTGAAGTCCTCTGACTCTTCCAGGTTCACTAAACTTGACCCAGAATACAGAAGTCTGGACTGGCACTAATCTCACAGGGCACATCCTCAGAAGGTGTAAATCTGAGCAATTCCACTGACTTCAAAAGTCTGTCGAGCCTCTAGCTCCAGATGTCTGTGTGCAGCCATGAATTCCTGATTCCAGAATACTTTAACACACCTAAAAGAGCAGCAAAGGCTAAAGGTTTTGCACTTGTTGTTAAGTAAACAATTACTTAATATGTTAAATAAAATTAATAGCTGCAAATATTCTACATATTCTGATCAGCAGCTGATATTTATCCCATACATTCAGGTTCAAAGGAATTTTGCTTTGAGCTTCAAAGCTCACTTTTAACTTCAGCCAGCTTCCACTGTCAAGTTTCCAGGATAAAGTTCAATAAGGTTTACCTTCGAGTAAGAGTTAAGCCATTAACCTATACCACACACTTTTTCATGTACAGTGTGCCTACTGAAATGCAAGTCTTCAGAATATTGTATTATGTCAGTCAAAACAAGGTCTGGCACAAAAAGCCCAGTCAGGGCTATTTCAACCATTCAACAGTCCAATTACTTATACTATGTTAGACCTTCCAGCTCCATGAATGTAAAGCTGTTTACACTCAGGCAGCCAGGGTTGCACAGATAGGGTTGTACATCATGAATTATTTTGTCAAAATATAGTGTTTCAAATATAATTGCCAGAAGAGATGTAACATGTAGGCTTGCAGCCTCAAGTGCAATTTCCTGGCAACTACAATGGTGTGGGCTTATGGATTAACACACGGGCAATTCCAATTAAAAGTGATGTAAGTCCATTAACATTGGGACTGAGTAATAGCCCCTCATACACAGGATTCCCTGAAACTGGAAATAGAATAAATTAACATGGAATAAATTCACTTGCAACATTTAGCATATAAGTGAAGCTGCTACCAGTTAGCTGTCTGCCTAACTCATTTTCAAAGATGATATCTACCTTTTCTTTCCTTCTCAGATTAGATAAATAAGTATATCCTGCAAGGCCTTCTAAATATGCTGGAGAAGTATGTATTCTAAAAGATACCCAGGAATAGGATCCAAAGGTCCTTACCATGCTCCATTCTTTCTGCAGAGTTATGAAAAGAGAACACCAACCTGAAAGAGAGGTGTTAGAAAAGGTGTTCTTCCTACAAATTCCTCCATCTCAACAGAAGCAGCATTTCAGGTGCTTTCTGCCTGTACAATGAATAATGAGTTTTCCATTGCCACCATCAACTGATTTTTCTGAAATTTGGGTTCAATTCACCTTGTATCATACACTCCTATTCTTTCAAGAATTACAGCAGCATCCTATGATAAAAATACGGAAAGAATTACAAATACATGTCCCAACAATAGCCCAGCATATCTTATGTTCTAGCTGTGAATCACACCAAGTTCTCACATAATCACCTCCAAGGTTGTGGCTCTCCTACTAACTGTGTGCACGGTAAGCTGGTGGAGCCTCAAATCATCACGGACTTAGATGAAAAGACAAAGCAAAGTGCTGGATATACTATTTCTCAAAAAGTCAGGAAATAAGATTTGTGCAAGAAGAAGAAAAATTAGATACTACATCAGTGAGTAGATACACATCACTGAGATACACATCACTGAGTGGGATACAGAGTGAAATGCTGGGGAAACTGGGAGGTCTTGCCACAGAATTGTGGTGCTACCTATAAGGAACCTGATTCTCCCCAAAAGGTATAGAAAGAAACTGAAATGCACAAGTGTAAACAGGTTTGAGGATTCAAAACCTCCCATTTAGCTGTGATCCACTAATAACTGAGCAATGCTATTGCCTTACTTCTTAATATTTTATTGGAGACCATTTCCTTGAAAGGGTATTGTTACAACCTAGCAATTCATTATTTCGACAGCCAATTTTTAAAAGACACCTACTGTCATCATCTTTTATCTGGCTTTGGCCATTTAAATCTAGCATTGTGGGTTTCCCTCCCACATATACCATTCTAAGCAGCATCACACACTCTTCTTCTGCCACACCGCTTGGAGATTTAGGGGATCCAGAGGAAGGAATAATCTGGCTTGCCTAACCCATAGCGCAATTGATGCCACTTGGGTGGCTGACAGAGAGCTCACTTTCAATTTGCATCATGATTTCTTCCCTGCCAAAATGCCACTGTGCTGAGGTGCCACCAGCAATGCATGTTGTGTAATCGAGACCACCGTGCTCGGGGCAGGCAGAGAACTGAAGGCTCCTCTGTGCCATGCAGACATGCCTACACTTGGAGAGGCAAAGCTGACTGTAAGCTGCTTGAGCCATTTCCTTGGGAATTATTTTTACTTCTGCGGCTTGACTTCTGCATTTAGTTTCCCTCTCTTTTCAACTTGATGCTGTAATACAGTCACACTGTAGAAATCTCAGTCGGTACAGTATTCTGTGGAGCCACACAGCCCCTCTGATATTTAGGAGGCTGCTCCTGATTCATCAAGGCTTCCTTGATGCCTTACAACGTCTTGGCGAGGTTACAGAGTGCAGGCTGCAATTTCCTTCGCCTTTTTATTTGTATTAATCAGGAGTTTGGGGATTGCGTATCCCTGTGTTTCCTGGCTGGCTCCAGGCATCACTGCATCACAGCGGCACCTGGTGGGATGGGGCAGGGCTGGAACACGCTGCTGCCCACCCTGCAGCCCCAGCAGCACCCAGACATCCACAACAAACCCAAAATCAGCCTTGTTTTGCTCTGGCAGGTCCTCCTAACATCTGTTGCTGTGAAAAGTTCAAAATTAATCTTGCTGAACCCTACCCTGGTATTTGCCAAAGAGATGCAAAATGCTGGATGGGGAACAGACTGAATGGTAAGCCACATCTTAGAAACAGCCTGCAACCCAAGGGATCCAGGAGATGCTGCACACAGAGCAAAAGCAAAAAATAATCTGATAAATAACTCATCTCCAAGGCCTTTCAACTTTTGATTCATTAGCCATCATTAAAAATTTATACAACTATATTAGAAGTAAAGCTCAGTTCAGCCACCCACATGTATTCTAGCAGCAGTGTGACACATTGAACCCTTTTCTTTTGATTACTGCCTTCAATCTCATCATTTTTATTTTATGGGACGCAAAGCATCAAATTCAGCTTCAGAAATACAATGTTCAAAATATAGTGGCCAATAAATGTTTCATCTTTTTCACAAACTAGACCTTAAAGAGCTTCAGTTATTTATTTTTATAGCAGCAGCATACATAAGTGTATGACACAGCAAAGGATACTGATCTCTGAAGACCTCAGATTATCTTAAACTCCAGAAAATCAATATCAAATCCTGTGTTTACGGTACTTTTCATTATTTATTTTAGAGCCTAAGGAAGTGGACAGTGAAGACTGTCAGTTTTGTAGAAAAAGAACCTAGCAAAGCTGCAGTCAGATTTATAGGTCAAACACTACATTACGAAAGAAACCATTTACCCCCAAGAGCCGAAATCACTGCTGTTCACCATAAGGAGAACACTTTAAAAAAAGTCTGCAGACTGTTGCTACACCTCCATCTAATTTACTTCAGTCCTCACACCCTGGCCAAAACAGAGCCTGTGCAAGGTATGTAAGGGCTCCCACACAGGTACAGCTGCCTTGGAGAGGCACTGGGATTTGCAGTGCAGCTGGGGCTGAGGGCGTTGCTGTGATCTCCAGATGCTCACACACCTCAGCACCGATGCAAATGAACACCAGGCATGTCAGACTGTGCCCGCTGCTTTCAAGGCTACCAGTTCTTGATGAATTTTTCAAATGTGCAAGTCCCTGATGTACATGAGAAGAGGGGGGAAAAGGAAGGAAAGAAAAAGTTTAGAGAGGTTTAATCCTTAAAAACACTTGGATGGAGGGAACACCCAAAACCAGAAATACTTGAATATATGGATTTTTTTAAGAGATAAAAATCCACTCTTTGCATTATGGTTGCTGAGCTAACCGAAGAAAACTAGTAGATCTACATTAAGTATAACTTTAAATCCCAAATTAACTTAAGTAGGTTGATAAAGAACAAGAAGAAATAAAGTCTTAAGGAGTGCACAAATTAACCTACAGAAGTGCTGGTTTAAAATGCAAAAAAAAGGCCATTAAAGTGAAAAGGGCTCTTACTGTCTCTGACTGTGCTCGACATGCATTTAGAACCAACCTCTCACTGCTGTAATGATTCTAACACCATTCTCCTGCACCTGAAATAAAAAATGTAAAAGATAATTCTGATTGTAAGCATCTCTTTTCCCCTTGATTGTTCATACCAAAATAAAAATGTTACAGAGAAATAGTGTTGCTACTATATAAAATAACTGCATACTCTTTATATTAAATACTGTGATCTGTTCTTGTGATAAGCAGAAGGTACAGATATGAAGAATTGTTAGAATAATTACAGGCACTGGAAGAGTCCTGCAGGGTAGGAACTAGAAACACTGACAGGAATCCTTTTAGCTTAATGATGAGGTATCTAATAGAAGGCATGTTTGAGGTTTACATGAGACATTAGACATTCCTATTTATAACATAAAATTAATTTCTGGAATGCACTGCTACCACAGCACACTGACATCAAAAGCGCAGCAAAATTCAGATAAAGTTCAGATAGATAACATGAAAATGAAGTGTTGCACCAGAGCAGATTTAGGAAACATGAAAGGTTTAAGCCTTTTTGCTACACAGCACGGACCAAAATCTACTGACAGGATTTTTTTTTAAACCTACAACTTTCACATAATGTGAAAGACATTTGAAAGTTTATTGCAGGGTTTTATGCACATTTGTCTGAAAAACCCAGCTCCAGCCTGTCTCAAGAGAAAGGACAGCTTCTTAGATGGACCACTGGTTTGATCTGGTATGGCAAGCCCTATATTCTTATGTTCCTACCAGATAATCTGCAGTAATTTGAGTGACAATGGATGGGTACCCATCCTAGGGAAAAAAATATTCTATCATTCTATTTCTCAGAGCACTGAACTGAATTATCTTAGGTTAAGTGTTGTCACACTGAATAATCTCAGGCTGTATCACATGTCCAAAGACACAACTCACTGTAATGTGTAGGACAGTGCACTCAAATATGTTACAGATGTGAACTGGGTGGGAGGGGGGAAATACAAACTTGAAGTCTAGTGAAACTTACAGCACCTACAACAGTAGTAAAAACCATGCTAAAATATTTTAATTCAAAATGCTGTCCAACTCCAGAAACAGAAATTGCTCGAAGATATAAAACACTTTTCTTTCCTCTTTCCACCTCTCCTCAGGCTTTCTAACTTCCTATAATCACAAACTCTATTTAATGTTAAAGAAATTGAAAGGCATCTCTCAATAAAACAGTTGGGAGAGTACAAGTAAACTGAAGACTCCCTAGCTTCTCGGAAAAACAAAATCATAATAGGTAAATGGTACAAATTCATTACACTGAATTAAAGTATTTTATTTTGTCTATTAAACACAAGAAGAAACTCCCACAAGAGTCAGGAGTGAGAGTCTCAAGATTTCCCCACTCTTTGGAAGCTCAGGCTTGGTTTCTCTGCCTTAGCTCATTCCACAGAAAAGATGGGACAATCTGCCTCAGCTGTTTTTGATATTATCGTAATTTTTAATTGAATACAAAACAGGTAGGAAAAGAGAAGATCTTATGCCTACAACCCACGTCACGACGCTCAAATGTTCATCCCTCCACATGAATTATTCTGTTTGCTATTCTTGCTCCTTCTTCTTATGGCTACTAATCACAATTTTGAATAATTTTGTAAAGCACATTTTGCAAAACAGCCACCTTTGCAGAGCTCTCAATTTAAGTATGACAGCTATGGGCAAAAACCCCTCACCAAAACCCCTCATCCTCCATTTAGACAGTGTAACATGTTTAGATGAACTCTTCCATGACTAAGAATCCAAAGTCCTTGGATACCCTTAGTGGCTTTAATTGCACATATTTCCAAACAGAAGCTGAGCAGGACATGAGCAGAGGACACTTCTGCACAGGAAGGAACCCTGTTTTGACAATTACCCAATGCAGATATCCCAACCACTGTTCCCCAGACAGGACAGCCCTGATGAGAGGCTGTCCCCAACATGATGGGTAAGTGGCCATGGATGCCAGAGAGGAGAAGCACTGTGTAAGCCACTGCCTGTCTTCCACCTCCCTGTTTCCAGGGGATTATGTGCAGACAGCTACTCAAGTCTGGGAGCTTGCAGAACTGAGATCTGGGTCTGTATTTTAATGTTTGCTTTTCAAATCGTGCATTTCAAACAAGAATTTGAGGACTCCATTTAAAAAAGGCTTTTTACCAGCTCCTATAGCCCCATAGTTACCAAGTCTCAGCAATGAGATTTTTCATTTGGCTTTTCATATTTGTACACAAAGATTCTCCAAAAGACATCCTGAGATTTGATGTCTGACAGCTCCACTTTCTTTGAGTATCCTCATATCATGCACAACAGGGTTTGATTTTAAAATAATAGTTATTATCATATTCTAGAAGATTTTATTGCAGAATTAATGATGTTTATGTGGCTCTTTCATTACCGTCTAAAAACAGCAGGTCAATACTAGTTCATAGAGGGAGTGCCAAGAATTCCTTTCAAGGTGTAATTCAGCAGCCACCATGACTTGTCCCATTTTCTGCCGTGGCAGTACTGCCATTTTGACCAGCTCCACACTGCCTCTGCTCTGCAATGCTGCAAGCAGTTCACAAACAAACAACAAAATGTTGCTGGCACCATCTGCTCCTTGGAAACCTGCCAGTCAGCCTCCAAACTATGGAGAAGAGCTTGTGTGGGGATTTACTTTGTATCCATCCTTTCTGGAGGTTTGGCTTTTGCTGCTGTCCCCAGTAGCCCTACCAGCAGCTGCAGAGAGAGCTTTGATCCATTTGTGGGGAAAAAGCCTGCAATCTAGTAACAATTTCCACTGTACTCATTGAGATGACCTTGTCCCATACATTTCTGGGTCTGCAATGACCCAAAGTCATGGAACGTTTCGTCCTCAGTAGTTATAGCTAACCTGAACATCGTGAAAACAAGGAGCAGATATAAAAGGTGTGTTTTGCCAGTAACTGAAATTCAGCCACTTTTGAAAAGGGCGCAGCAGATCCTAAACACACAGCATCCATCATCCGTGTTTCAGAGATGAAGTGGGGGCTATGGTGTATGACTTTCATAGTTGACAGTAAATAGACAGGAACCAAATGTAGTCCACACACTAGAGGTAACAAAACTCCTTATAAAAATGTTACAGGATTTAGATGTTAAGAGATCTCAATATTGGAGGGAAAAAAAAAAAAAAAAAAAAAAAAAAAAAAAAAAAGGGAAAAAAAAAAAAAAAAAGAGAGAAGGTAAAGAAAAGAAACATGGGGCAGTGTGCCATAATGCTACCAGGAAAGAAAATCTTGCACAAATTCCATACTGACACTGCTAACATTTACCTGAAATGCAGTTTATTAATTTATCATAATCAATAATAACTGGCTTATGATATCACGTATGCACAGTTCATCTCATTTATACTTATTTGTAATTTATGCACACCAAGCGTCATTTTGTTCTACTGTTTATCATACCACAGCTTGTTCAGGTTTTTTTACTACAATTGATATTGCACTGCTAATTCTTCTGCAAGTCTCTATTTACTGTAGCTCTTGGCTGCCTGTGTACAGTGGCAGCAGGCACTGGCTTCAGTGCTGTGACATATCTATTTAATTAACCCAGCTGTTCTCTCTGCAGTGTGAAGTACCAAGCAACGGTGCCATACTGGAAAGCAGGACTCATAAAACCAAAAAAAAATTACAGTGCCACTTGGAAAATGAAACACAAATAAAGTCTGCTTGAAAAAAAAATACAGATAAACACATCTCTGTCTACCTCAACAGGCCTCTGCTATTCAGTTAGATACTGCACAATAGTGCTGAAGACTTTTAGAAGTACCATTTCTTATTTTAAATCCACCTCCTTCATCTAGAATAAAATTAGCAATTTTTCTGCATGTGAACAAAAATGGACCATTTTCTTAAAATAGAAAAAATTCAACAGCAGTCCTTTTCCTGGTGGCAGTGTTCTTTTATCTATGTTTCTACAGTGTCCATTCTTAAAAGTGCTTCTCCATAAGACAAAAAATAGGAACATCTCCCAGTGCAAGCTGATACTGCCTTTTCCTTGAAAGCTCATAATATCAAAATCAAACAAATTAGTCTGTTTATCAAGCTGTCACTTTGTAGCACATTGAAGGGAAGGAGGAAAAATAAAGCATTCACTGAAGTTGAAGATTATGCAGTAATGGCACATGAACACTACAATAAATATAATTTAGAAAACATCTCCTGCCCATCATGAGCTGGGCCTGAAAATGAGTCAGTTATACCAATTAAAAAAAATAAAAAAAAAATAAAAAAAAAATAACAGCACCATACCCAGTTTCTTTGAGAAGTGCTGTCTACACAGACACACTGGATGTGAAAATTAGTTAAAATTGCTTTGCAAGAACAGCATCCACTGGAGCTATACCCATATTCAAGGATGCCTCCTGACCATGGCAGCTGGGACAAATGGACAAATGAGACACAGCTTCTCCAACCGGTCTCTCCAGTCCTTCAGCAATGCAGAGAACCTCAGCTCATACCCAGATGGAAATTAACTCAGTTACATCAAGTGAGAGACTGCTTGCTCTCCTTAAGTGCTGTCAGACCCCTCCTGCATTTTCAGCTGAGAACTGAGGATGCTGTCAGTGGTTCCTGGGCTGAGGGCATTTATGTCAGCCATGCCAAGGTACTCAGCACACGCCATGCAGAGTTTTCTTCACCCCACTACTGATGAGTGCAGAGGACAGCCTTTTTTAGTGATGTGCCTATTTTGTAGGCACAACTGCATCATGGAATGAAACCTGGGCAGTTCATTTTAAAAGCACCTCTAGCCACTGATCCAGGGTAAGGCTACAGTGAAAAACTTCCCATATGCTCTAGAATACAAGCAATTCAAACAGATGCTGGTACAGTAATACAGTCTGAATACAATTTATTGAAGTTCAAAAAAATTATATTATTTTATTTGTTGATGAAAAGATCTAAACCTTGCAGAGTTGCTGTTCTCACACCAATGACCAGTAACAAGAGAAGGAAAAGCTGTCTAACATCACCTGGCCTCTTATACTCCTGGCTATTGCAGCTACAAGAGTTCTCAGGATTTTAAGTGCAGCCCTGGTGTCTACTGTCATTAAAGCTATGTAATACAAACACATATCTAGTGTAGTGTTATACACACACTCACATCTATAGGTAGAGAGACAGATAGGTACAAGGTAAACTTGCCTGTAAACTGGGAGTGGAACAAAAATGGCAAATTTCTACCTACCACACAATCTTGTTTCACCTGCTAAAGTCAAGATGCAGGTGAACAAGTCCTATGCTAGTATTTTAACTTCAGAAGTATCTGAACAATGAAAGTTTCTTAAAATACTTCACCCAAGGTACCTATCCAGAAACCTGCAAATTAGGAGAGATGCACCTAAATCTATTTCTGGTGTAAGGAGGAACACAAACCTGGAAGCCAATTAACGGAAAGGAAAAACATTTTGATTGATGTCAACATTCAAGGCACTCAAGAGACTGCACTCCCTGCAAGTTAAGAGCAGAGAAAAAGAAACAAGCAGAAGAATTCTCTATTAGAAGACCATCCTACAAATGTAGACCTAGAGATGTACTGACCTTTCCTGTGACCCTTTTAGAAGAGTGATTTTTGTGAAGTCTTTGGTTTTGCAAGCACAACAGTTTATTGCATTTCCCAAACACACAATATGCTTTGTAGCTCTTCCCTGAAACAAACCAACCTACACAAATATTTAAAGCTTTTTAATTCTTACAGTTGTTCATCACTGCAATTCACCTTTAGCAGTACCTTCTTGTAAGATAATGCTGCATGTCCTGATGTCCCCCTCAACTTCTTTGGGACTAGCACTACACGACACATCAGTCCACTAGATAATGCAATTCAGAATCTCCAGGAAAAGACATATGCAACTTCTATTTTAACCTGACTGACTGAAGTAAAATCTCACTCAGCTATTCCGATTGGCACAGCTGCTAACAATGTATTTCCCAACTGTTCAAATCCTCAAGCTGATCCTGAGGGAAAAATCCTACTTCACCAGTGGGGTGAAGTAGGATGATGTTCAACAACGCTACTAACTGGTTGCCTTATTCCTATTATTTTGTAGGAGGATATAATGGTGATCCCTCAAACCAAGCAACAGGACAAAGAGCAGCTCTTCAGAGCTTTCTCCTTTGCCTCCACCAACTATTGTTTACCATCTTTCATGACTTGAGAACATTCTCTTCACAATGGCAAAAATAATACTTCGCCCAAGAATTCAACCTGGCTGCAAATAATTAGTTTACATAAAGAAACTGGAATGCTTGATTTATGGCAGCACCCAAAACCTACAGTCAAACCAAACCTCCGATTTGTGTCTGCAATATTTGTCTGCCATTGCTGGGCTGAAAAAAAAAAAAGAAAAAACTTCTAAAAATTACCTAACAATAGATTCTGTACAGGACAGTTTGTGACACATACTTCAGCGTGAATCATGAGAAACAAGGATGAAAACAAAATGAAAGCCAGGTTAACAAAACATTTTCATTACTATGACTAAAAATCTGAACTTATCAGTACTTAATCTGTACTTATTTTTTCCTAAAGCAGTTCACTTTAGTTGAAAATGGAAGAATCAAAATACAAAACTACTTACTTCTGTAAATGCCAGAAAAAATTTAATGAAGAAAATATTCAAAAGTAAATAAATCAGAAAAGGAATACTGAAGATTTTTGCATGCATTCAGAAATCTGCAAGGACAAGCAAAACACTAGCACTGAACTGAAATACTCTAGTTTCTTATTAAGGCATCCTTAACAGGGTGGCAACTAGTTAAAGACCAGTTGTTCATTCACGATAAGCAACAACACTGTCTCCAGCTAAATTTCACCTTCATTTTAGGTTTTCATCCCACCATTTCCCTGCCTAGGTATTTCAAACATGTTTACCTTCTGCAGCATTGCAGGGAGGTAAAACTTTCCTCTTGTTATTTTTTGTAGTTGTCCTACTTAGCTGCAAACCAAGCACTTGAGGTTCAACTCCAGAGCAAACCCATGTTACTCTTACCTCTCTGACCCCTATTCAAGCCAAACTTACAAGAGTATCCTGAAATTTTCTGCTGATGGAAGATTTCATCAGTGAAGAAGCAGGCACCATAGACCATCACTCTCCCTCACGTGCTCCATATTTCATCACCCTGAAGGAATCAGTAGCAAAAGGGAACTGCCAATGATCATAGTAATTCCTGAGTAGGTCATCACCACATTTCAGAGGCAGGGCAGTTTTACAGAACATAACTCCTTTGCATTCTGTAGTGATAGGAAGAGGTACTTCCCTGAGCCCCAAGCCAGGCCAACTGGTTCATCCCATAATCACTGTATTGTTACGCAGCAACCTACCCCAACTTCACTAGGGTGCCATAAATCAGGCCTCACATTCAGGGGGGCTGTAAAACCATCAGTGGCAGATAGCTTGTGTCCAGCTACAGTCTAGTGAGAGGGCTCTGAAAAAACTGACAGTAGGAAACTTTACCGCTGTCATCTGCTGCACAAGGCAAGTACAGTGTTTGTGACACCAGGGGCTGATGTCTACCAGACACCAGGAGGAAGCTGAGGAGCAACCTTTTGCTGCAGAGGTCTCTCTCGGCATTCACTTTTATCAGCTCCAGTACAATATTTTCAAAACCTCCCCCTGGGTGATGTCCTTCAAGCCTTTTCTAGGTATCCAGTCTCAAATTTGATTTTCCTCCTTTTATTCTCCCAATTCTTCAAAGATCATTCCAGAAACCTGATTTGATTAGAAGTCTCTTTTAACGTAAGCAATTCATCCTCACACATGCGGAGCTGTTGATTCACCTTTTCTTTAATTTCATTTTGCCTGACTTTCATTTGAGCTATCTCAATTTTAACCTCTGTTAAAGCTCCATCTACCTTGTTTACTGTTTCTTTGATTTGAAAGATCTCCTCCATTAAGTCCTTAAGCGACAACTCTGTGGCCATTTTTGGCTCCAGCTGTTTGTCAGGAGAGGTCAGCCACTGCCTCGGTCTTTTATTTGTCTGGAGAAACATTCAAATTGTTTTTAGAGCAATTGCTTTCTTCTCATTTCCTGCCATCTCTGTTTGAAAATAATAATGAATTACCTCAATTCTAAGGAAGGTTTCATCCCTTTACTTCATTATCAAGAGCAGGGAGAAAGACTGTTTCAGAGGTTGGCACCCTGCACAAACTTCCTCATGTCTTGCTTGAGGAATTATAGTGCAGAACAGTTAAAAGTTATCTTCTATACATATACAGAATCCTGCAAGAAAGCACTTGAGGCTTCAGAAAATTCACCTTCTTAAAATCCTGCCAGGCAGGTAAGCATTAGATCTTCTGAAAAAGAGGGCCAGTAGCAAAAATACTTCATTTAAAACTTGCATACTAAAACAAAGTTCCTGGGGTTTTTTCTTTTTCTTTTTACTTTCCAGCTCTGGTTAGCAGGATCAGTTCCTTAGCTGGACAGGAAGCCTGGGGCAGCTCTGGAAATAGGTTTCCTGCCTCGATACAGAGCTGCCAGACTATCTTTTCTCCTCTAAACACATGCAAAATGTGTTCAAAGGAACATATCCAACACACAGAACTGATGAAAGAGTAGCTTTAGATCAGAAAATGGCCTTTCTCAAACAGACCTTTATACTTTGGTCTATTATTTCATGTCAATAAGGAAGATACAGAGACTTAAGATGTATATTTAAGTGAGGGTTGTTTGTTTTTACAAGTATCTTTACTTTAAATCATATCCCAGCTGTTACTAAGCCCACCTGAGAATTAGCATGCTGTAGATTAATAATTTACCTTGAAAATCTAGATTTTTTTTTTTTTCATTTTGAGCACACTATTCCCTTCCCCCTCACATACACACAAAATGTCACACTGAGATTCATGCACTGCCCTACAGACACAAAAACGTAATTTTTGTATGCCCTCCCAGGGGAAACATATCCCACCTTTACTGGACACTTCTCTTTAAATGATATGACTCCTTATCTACAGGAACCCTTCCCTTCCATGACTGAGCTGAAAGGCTGGATAACTAGCTTATATGTGATATCTTTAAGGCAGCTAATCTGAAGTGAAAATGAATCTCACACTTGCACACTTTTTTTTTCCAAGTGGATTAATTTTTAATTTTAACATTAAATTTCTGCTCCATTAAGGAGTGTAGCTGTGTTTTATTAGAAGCCGTTTTTCTAACACTACAGAATATTTACCATATCAAAGAAATGGATTACCTATAAGCTATTTTTGCAATAATTTTATTACTGTATTGTGACTCTTACCCTACAAACCTGTGCTTCTTACAAAACAGAAATGCAAGTTAGATTCCTAACCTACTAAAGGACACCCAGCCATACAGACTTAAAAATCCTTAAGAGATTTACAAAACTCCACAGAATTAACCTGACAGGCAGTTTAGATTTTTGACCTTTGACTTAAAAGAGGCAAATATTTGCAGAGAGAAGATGGGTTATCAGATTGTTGCATATATAAACTCAGGCCAGTTTCTTTATAAGAATGAAACTCCAAATTTGTCTTTTTCCATCCCAAATGAGCATTTTAACATCTCCTACCAGAAAGAGTATCTTGATGTAAAGTCTTAATATATACTCTTTTTCAGAATACTATAAATTTTTCAGTAGTAATTACGAATCTCTAGAGTAGGAATGGAGTGGGGGAAAAAAAAGGAACATCAGTATACATAAAAAAAGACTCACCACTTTTGCTTTAATCTATAAATAAACAAACAAACCCAAAAGGAAATTTTAATACTTTCTTCTTGCATTAAAGAATGAACACACAAATGTTATCTCTCCTGGTGCAATCTATTTGGTGTGTCATAAAACAGAAGACAAGCCAGCTGGGTCTTGAGTCCCGTTCTCACTGGGGCCCCGTTTCATTGCCAGAGCACTGTAAAGCTGCCTCCATGGCAAAGAAACCAAGCCCAGATGAACGCACAGCCAAGCACAGCAACTCCATAGCTGTAGCTATTAGGAGAAATCCAGAACAGGATGTAGGAAAACTGTACAAACTGAGTCTAAGGAGACAGAGGCTACATCTGGATAAAAGATTAAATGTAAGTTTGCTATACACATACAGGACAGAAAAGTAAAATTACTGGGACCTAAACTGAGACATATCACACCAACGACAAAAAGAATAAACAGCACCAATATGAGCTATGTTTGCTTACCAAGCAAAGGAATGAAACTTCGTGAAAAATTATCATTTTAAATGATCATAATGCTGGGATACAAAACCAGCACATTTGCAGACTGATATTTCTAATCTTTACTTAATGTCCGTAGTAGCGATTGTATAAAATAAACCACTAAAAATTCCTAGCCAAGCAAAAAGCCTGATAATTTAACTTCCTGGCTTGGCTTCCAAAGACTAATGCAAAGTTTAGTAGCTGCACAGTCAAATAAATCTTTCAACTACAGCTTTCTTTCTTTTTTTTTCTTTTTGAGAAAATGGTAAATATGGTATTTTCCATATTATATACCAGAACTAAAGTCACAACCCAAGAATGTAGATCTTTCAACCATTCATTACAGAAAATATTGCTTGAGGGAAACTGTTTTAAACTGATTTATGTGGTAGACACCCCAGTCAAATTGGACAATGTGGCAGATGGTAATGGATTTATGCATATTTATGTAGCATGTATTTACTTGTCGACTTTGTTATCCATCTTTTGCCCCTTCCAAAAGTAGATAGCAATTTATAACAATGATGCTGTGATGCTGTGACTGGCTGTCACTCCCTTTGCAGCCTTTTCCTCTGGACAGGCTAAAAAGCAGCATCCTTTGTGCAGCTATTTTAATTGTTTTACAGTTTTATTACAAAACATCCTGTCTGTTACACTTGCTTCCTGAGGCCATCATAACAATGTTAGTTGCCACTGCTTAAATCTGCTTCAGGGTATCTGTTTTTACAGTTACAATTAAAGTCAGTAAGTAGTTCACCAACATGTTAACATTAATTTGTCTTTTAATTTATTTGACCTTTTAAACTAAGCAAGTAACTCACTGAGGTAAGGGATGCACAAAGTTCAGCTGCTATATATTTTTGCAATAAGGTGGTTTTAGGTTCTTTTCCACCAAAACCTTCAAGTGTTCAGTTGCAAGCACTTTTCTTTATTCCAAATCTCTTCAGAAAAGGCAAAATATATTCACATTGCATTTAATATGTATGTGTTTTACATAACACTAATGCATATACCACCAGTCTAATATTTAAAATTCATAACAGAGCAACTGAGCAGTCTGAGAAGAGTTTCTAAAACCTTGATGCGCTAAAACCACTACAACTCTTAGAAACCCTTATATGACCAAGGATTGTTTACAGAACACATCAGAACTGATGCCAAAACAAAGAACACAAGGAACCGAATTACCAGAAAGCAACAGACTGCTTTGGTTTTGGAACAATTTTCTCCTGCAGACATGGCAAATTTAAAAAANTAAAAAATAAAAAATAATAAAAAAATAAAAAAAAATAAAAAAAATAAAAAAAAAAAGATGCTATCAGTAACTTCTGATGCCCTTTGCTCTCATGGAAAAATGCAGCCCTATATCTGATGCAAAAACACCCACGGACCCATTTCAATATTTAAGATAACTTATATATGCAAATAGCTTTTTTAAAAGTTGTTTTATATTGATCACCTACTAATCTAAGGTATATTTAACTAAGTCTCCCAAGCTGCGGGAAGAACCCTCAGACAAAATTTCAAGACCACTTTAAGCTAAATCTAAGCTATGCTGGTGCAACTTCCCCACGTTTTCGGTAACATGCCCTTTGCCTATGGGCATCATTGTGAGCTGCTGAGTCTATCTAAAACCCTGATGAGAGGGGTACCACCCACATCAAGAGCACTCCATGGTGAATTAGACGTGGGGGGATGGTGAGGAAGGACTCATCAAATGGTCATTTAGTGTCAGAACCATTCAAGCTCAAGCAAGAGGCAGTAAAGAGGGAGGGAAGCTTGGGGAAAAAAAAGCTAAAAAGGAGAAAAGACCAAATGAAAACAGTCACTACCATCTAATAAAAAATTAATTCTTGTAAAAAAGATAAGCATTCATTCATTCCCTCCTGGTTGATTGAAGCATTTGACTCCTTTTCTCACAAACCTGCCCCATGACAACCAAAGCTTTAAACTGTTATTGCCATCTTCCTTCCAAGCTCCCGAACCTCTCTTAGCTGTAAAACCCCTCACACTCAGCTGTGCTCCTGAGCATCTACAATCTCCAGCCTTCATTTTTCTGCAGCAATTAACACAAATATTTGCACCAGAATGGCAACAAAAAGAAAATAAAAAAGGTTTTTTTGGATGGGGATGGGGGGAAAGGATGTATTAAAATACAAGGGATTTCAAGAATATTTAATTTTGGCATCAACAATAGAAATCCATTTTGCATCTATTTGATTCAATTTTAAAATCTGAATAGCGAATACTATTCCTAGAGACACACAATGCCACTAAAACAAACACCCAAATTTAAAAAACAACCAACCAACCAAATCAACCCAGGCCAGTCATGTATCTTTCTGTTTCCCCTGTGCCGCCAGCAGAACAACCAACCTGACATGGGATTTAGTGCAGCGAGCTGTGGAAATAAGAAATCAGGCTGTGCCTCACCTAAGCACGGAGGCCACACAATATGAAGAAAAATGCTATGGCTGGAAGTGGTTGTCGGTCAATTACTCACCCTTTAAAATCCTATTATCTTCCAATTCTGCCGAGGAAAAAAGGCACTGCTGAACACAGAAAGGCAGAACAAACACTATCTTTTTAACCAAATGTGTCCAAAAGAGTTTGTCTCTCCATATGCTGCCAGTCACCCAGCTGAAAAGCTTAGTTCTGACTGGGTGGCTCACAGCACCAAGCAAAGTTAATGGCATTTTAAGAAGAGAGGTGTATGTGGCAATATTTGACTTAAGGCTGTTTAGCACACCGTGGCTACAGAGTAAGCAACAGAGATGAATTCTAGATAAAGCAGATAAAAGGAATGCAAAACCCAGCCAAAAGAAAGACTAATGCCTGCCAGGTAAAATGCAAAACTATGTGTCAAGAATAATATTCAGTAATGAGGCAGCAAGACAGATTAAAAAGATAATTCTAGCAGAATGAAGAATCAGTGCTCTTGCCATTACAGAAACCTGCTTGAGAGCCCCCACATTGGTGTACCTCTTTCACACTGCTAAAGGCATAAATTACAATACAGTGAGATTTATCAGATGCCATTCTGTGCCAGATGGAAAGAATAAAACTTTGCTCTGGTTTAAAAAATAAAGCTTTGCTCTGGTTTAAAATGTGATAGACTCTTCTATAAGTTGACCACCAACAGGATATTTATCCCGCAGTCTGAACTCCAAAAATTTGGACATCCTTCCCTGTCCTCATACTTCTATATCGACAAAAAAATACATTTAACATAATTAAAATAGGGCCACTGCAGAGAGACTGAATTTTCCCCTGTCCTATGGAGATGAGACTGCATCACGTACAACCTGAAGGGAAACAAAGGAGACTACAGGATCCTGCACAGCTCTCCAGAGCTGGCTGGTCCACAGAACCATGACAGAACGAAAACCACTGTGGGAAGGTGTGTGCTGAAAGCTCCTCTTCCCTGGCAATAACGGTGTGAGGGATTATTTCCCAGGGACAGAAGCCCTCTGCTGGTCAACGCTTTTTGTAAGATGATTTACAGCAACTAAACGCATGCAGGTTTTAATTTGTCCCTGGTTTTCCTACAAAAGTAGAGCTATGAATGAGAAATGCAAAAACAGGTTTCACTTTCCTTTTGAGGAAAAATCGACTAACCAGAGTACAGCAATCAAATCTTTTTTATTCTTATTCACCAGGTAATTTCTGTTTTGCTATTTCAAAAAATGCTGTTCACCCCATAGTTAAATATGTACCCAGTTTCAAAAAGTCTTCATGACTTAAACAGTCCTGACATCACATATACACTTGACACCTCTTTCACTGTTCACACAAAAACGACAAGAACTATTCAAATAAAACATGTTGCTGACGTAAGTACTCAACCCTGCAATTTGTTCTCCAGCACACGTATTTAATATTTAAATGCATTAAATTTTTCAAAATTTTAAATATTTAATATTGCTATTACACATCTGAATTGTATTTCAGGTTTTCAAAATTATACATAAGCATGAAAAAAAGCATCACCTCACCTTCCCATGAAACGAGAACACTGGTCCTTAAAGTAAATCAAATCTAGTTTTGGTTTTGACCATGAGCAGGCCTCCTAGCTGTAGTATTGAAACTGGTTAATTGTACTTTTAGGGCTAATTGTATTTTTGGTACCTGTTCAAAAGTGGAATTATTTTCCTGGGAGGGATGGGTAAGTAATGGTTTTAGACACATCCCTCAAAGTTCAGCAGAAAGAATTAATTTTTGATTTCTTCAAAATATCAAAAGCTTGTTCCAGCCAAAAAAAGAGCCTCTCTAGACGAGTCAATCTTCAAATACACAGACTTCAACATGCAAACAAATACACAAACACACACAGGATTCCTTGTCTCAACATCATTCTACAGTTCTTATTATTTATTTATTGTTATTACTGATTCAGTCAAGAATCAGACTTTACAGTCTAGTGCTTTACTCATGCACCAAGAGTAAAGCTTGATCCTGAACCCATATTGTTTTCATTAGAAGTTTAGCATCTAGCATGTAACAAAACTCTGGGAAAAAAAAAAATCATCTTCACATTCCTTAGTCCAAAGCTCTTAGTCCACAATTTTGCAGTTCAGTGCATTTATGCTTGGCATCTTTAAATCTATCCAGAATAAATAAACCAAGAAAAATACATAAATAGAAGACATCAAATCAGGTGCAGTCCTACAGATGCAAATTTTGTTATATGGTGGAAATTGTATATTTCTAAATCTATACTAACAACCAAACAGTAAATCAAAGTAATCAGACCATCTATTAAAGAGACACCTGCTACTAAGATATCCTTAAAAATTGCTTTGAAGTCCAGTATAGCATGATTCTTAAAAATTAAGCTAATGCCATTATAAATTAATTACAGAAGAACCCTTCTGTCAAAAAACATAGTGACCAGCACGGAACAGCACACCACTTCTGCACCTGTGTAACCCTAATCAGCTGGTCAATACTAGCCAAATCACTGCTTGGCTGCTAATGTATACTTTGTATGTCAGTCAAAAACTCACATTTATCTACTGTGAGTCAGGAAATGGAACGTTTATCCAACCAGCTTAAAAGTTCTGGCTCACAAGTACCAAAATTTGCCCATGCATCCAAGTTTAGCTAGCAGCTGAATCCTTTTTCCACTAATCCCGAAAAATATGTGAATGAAAACACAACAGGATTCTCCTAGAGAAGATGCAGCAGTCTGCCCTCAAGATCTGAATGACCTATAATAAAACATCCAGTTCATCACTCTTGTTAACAAATTATTACAGCTGTAGCCAATAGCCTCATTCACATGCACTGAATTCAAGTTGCTGATACCTTAAATCTGTTATTTTCTTATTTCTTAGTATCTAACTCTATAACCCCAGGCAACAATGCTCTCCCTCTCCTATGTGTTTCCTGAGTGATTTTCTAGAGTTTTTTTTTCAACGACAGAGAGAATTTCTATTAAATTACATTACACTGACAACTACTCACGTCAAGAGGAGGACTGATTCTTCAGGCTCAACACCCAGCCTTCTTTGAGGTGATCACAGGGAGCAACCACCACGTTGCTGTCCTCCAGAACCCAACCAGATGAGAAGGAAAATGCTCTGTCTCCTTGCAGGACAGAAATAGAAGTTATGGGTGCCAGCCTAAGATCCAGGCAGGAATTTGCTCTTTCTGCTTGTTCAGTCCGAGCTACCTGCTTCTCCTTTTCCTCAATGCCCCTGGATGATACTGTCCTCCATGTTCCAGAGAAGGAAATGGACATAAAAGGCCTGTTAAATAAAAGTATTGCACCCACAAAGGGTGTGGTTTTACAGAAAAGGGCATTCTCAGTCAGCAAAAGGACATAATTTCAAAACATCATTTTTGAAGAGAAAAGAGATAAAAATAATCATAGGACAAATCACATCCTGTGGAAAATAACTTGCACCACATCATATTCTCTCAAGAATACTCTGCACAGCTAACAAAGGAGCTTAAATCTGTAACTGCAATTACAACAACATGTTAATACTTAAAACTCTTTTAACATAGCTCATCATTTAATATTTCTGACAAAGTACCTTCTGGATGTGTTACAAACATCTTGTGCTGGCGTACAAAAAGCTAGGCACCATCTCAAAGATTCAAGTTTATGAAAACTAACAGATAACATTTATACTTAATTTTGAAGACTTAAGACAAGACTGATGGTTCCACTTATATTAAAACCACTATTACAGGAACAAAAATGTAGATTTTAAAGCCTGGAGAAGACCGAACATCAGTAAGCCAAGCTCTTGGCAGGAGAGTTACGAAGGGTGGAAGTTATTAAAAATAAATTGCTGTAAGCCTTAGTCCTAAATGTATTATGAAGCAAATGTACATTTTAACCCATATTTCAGCAAAGCAAGTCTCCCTAACAATGGAAGCTGGGAGCAGCATGCCAAACCTATAGCATTAAGCTAACCAACCCTAGGATGGGTCCTTCAGCCCAACTTGCTCCTCATGGAGTTGCATTATTTTCAAGACTTTTAAAGGAGTGAGATGTCCTTAAAGCCAGTAGGAGTGGCATAATGTGTACCTGCAAAGCACCAACCCAAAGTCCTGTGGTGTTAAAGGATGTGTGATGTATTAACAGTATTAAATTGTTACAGTATTAACATTTAACTATGTTTAAGCAGCAGATGTCAAAGAGAATGCATGTAAGGGAAAGAGTGCTGGGGTACCTGGAGCAGGGCATGATTTGTGGTGACCCTGTAGAGCTGCAGTGAGAGCACTAAACCACAGGGACCAGGATCAACCTCAGTGAGCTTCACAACAGGCACTGAGGGTAATGCTGGGCAAAAGCTGACACACACATGCACAGACACAGAAGGAAATAAAGGATTTAACTAAATGGAGTGACTCACGTTGAACAGACTAAATACAGAAGGACAAATTATGCATAGATCTGTTCTGAAACAAATCAATTGAACTGAACATTATTCTCCATAATGTAGAATATGTGCCACCTGAATGAGACAAAATGTAAATACCTATCAACAAAAAGAGAAGTTCAGCCAAAAAGATATTCGTGCCAAGTACCATGAACAAATCAGTGCAATTACAACACAAGACAGTATCTCTAATTGCAGTACTTAAATCAGCTATAATTGCAGGAGCCCAGGTACATCACAGCACCTGGTCAGGCAGGGTGTCTCCCTAGGGGTTGTGCCAAAACACAGCCAAGCCTTGTCCTGCACACCGGCACCAATGCCACCCATGTGGGCTCCTCTCAAACAGGGGCCTTGGGTTCAGGTTACTACTGCTCCTAGCTCATTCATGCTGCCAAGAAGCATAGAGAGTCTTCATATTAAATACGAATAAAATTCACAACTATTAATGAGGCTAAACAGTGCCAGAGCAACATAGGTTTCCTACTGTTCCTCCGAAGTCACTAAGTAATGAGAATTTTTGATCATTTTAAGGCTCCCTTATATCTGATAGAGTATTACACAGTTTTGAGTACCTTAAAATCCAGACTACTGCATCCAGAGTAACTGGAGGGCAAACCACATGGATTGAACAAGAGAAACTACCTGAGATTCTAAAATTACCAAATGTATGTTGGAGATACATCGTATCTCCAGTGCAACACTGGGAAATTGTGTTTTTAATTGTAGCAAAACTAATGACAAACAAGCACATGAACACTGATAATATTGTATTGTATCATTTTTTGAGCCACAACTTAGCAATGTGGCGCTCTCTATTTATCCCTCTGGAGTCTGGCTCTGTCCCTACAAATTTCAGTTTAGCTCAGGTGGCGAAGGTCGATGCTTGCTTTCAACAATATTTCAAAGCCTGACATTAATTCCACAGGAATGGTGGAGAGGTTTAAAAAAAGAGGTGATGTAAGAATCATGTGTAGCAACCCAATTATGGGGCTATCATGCATCAGGTTCCTCTACTTTTGCAGACAGATATTTGATGCTGGTAAAAAAAAGGGGATGTGCTCTGTTGAGACTCCAGTGATGCTTTAACTTAGCATAAAGTTGAAAGACAGTAATGAAATAATTAAACCTATGTGAGCACATCTCCTTAGTAACTTAAGTAAATGTACATAAGTGAGTGAGCTTGAAGCTGCTGAGACATCTCTGAGCAGCACCACTCAGTCCTGTCATGGTCTCACTCTAGCAAAGTATTTTTTCAGCACAGGTGAAAGGAGAAGAGGTGAAAAGGAGAAGGAGAAAATAGAAGACAAGCAGGCCAGTGTTAAGAGAGCAATATGTTTAGGTGCCTGATTTGACAGTTCACAACTTGTTTTCTATTCTGATAATTCTCCTTTCTTCATTTCTTTCAATCTTCTTTAAGACCACATGAATTTTTTTTCTCCCCCTACTTCCTCAATTTCTTTGCCTGCATATCCCTCAATCTCTCTTACTTCTCCACTTAGGTTTCTCTCCTATTCCCTCCCTTTGTGAATTTTTCCAAGTCAGTGGCCTTTTTTTATTTTTCTTATAAAAATTAGATTTTTATTTCATGGAAATGAAAATCCACGCCCCCCAAAAAACCCCACCAGAATATGTTCAATAAGTTGCTGTACTAAACCAAACATTTCCTTTGTGCAAGAAACAGCTTTGAGGGAACCAGCAGTCCTGTTGGAGACAGGACAGCAGGATTACAGCACAGCTAATTAAGTACCTTTTCCTTCAAATTCCATGTGGACTCTGCTTTTACCATGATTAAGTAAGACTCATCACAGCAATTATCTTCTGGACTACGAACAATATTGAAGTGTAGCACATAATATTTTTATAAGAGCACATTACAAATTGATCCTGAGGGCGGGAGCAGTAATTTTACTGTCTACACAAACTATCTTTAAGTGCAGTTAAGAAATCATTTCACAGGCTCAAACTATATAATAAAATGAAGGTAATAAGCATGACTGAGACACAGAGGGAACAAATTATCTTCTGGCAATATATCCTACAATTGTGACTGGATAAAACTGTTAACCTGCAGCTGAGCAGAAAATGTATAATCTGAAGGGATTTCTTCATTTAAAATAAAACAATCTGCTATCCTTTGATAAAACAGTAAGAACTTTCAATATTACACAAATTACAGTAAACAGCACAATAGGACACAAGTCCAACAGAACAAGATGTTTAAAAGAAGGTACTCAGTATCTCTAGCATTAAAAAGTTCCTTTAGGTGACCAGAGAACACAAGCTAATAAACATCTGGTATCATGAAGAGTCCTCCTCTGCTCACACATACCTTTCTGCTGATACAAGAATCCAGAGCTTTTTTTCCTATTGCTCCCTCCTGTCTTACTTGTACTAACCATCTGAGCTGTTACACTGAATTAATGTAAAACCAAAAAAAGATTTCATATGAAACAGCTACTCAAACTTCACTTACAAACCACGGGTGCTTTTCCACACAAAGTTAAATGATACTCATCTTTCACAGACAAAGCATCTGAGACTTAACAACGCAGAGTAATCTTTTGACACAATTATTACTAATTGCTTCTCGTGATTCTATTTTCCAGACATGTTCTGACAAGAAATATGGAAAGTAGTGTAGGTGAGGTCTTAAAAGTGAAAGCCAAAGGTAGTATTATAATTTAAAAACCAATTCAATACATTAAATTAGAAAAATCTTTCTGTACCTAAGCAGACAAGCAACATAAAACTATTTAGATCGTGCTGAAGAAGGTCTCTACACACAAGAGGAAAACAGAGTATATGACTCCAGCATTGAAACTACAGACACAGCCATTAAAATTGTAAATTTCTCCATTTACAGTCCCACAGGGAAGCCCTCCACAGAAACACCCTCTAAGAGCAGAGCTGAGTTTTTGGTTTTCCCCAGGACTGCATCAACCTGCTACTTGCAGATGTGGACGCGGCACTTCACAGGTAGAAGCACAAACATCAAACTGGGTTGCTGCAGACTTCAGGCACTGATTTCAGTGGAAGACAGCCACATCTTGCTGTGGGGAAAACAGGCCAAGCAATTAAATATGCATCAGCATTAAAGCCAAATATACAGAAATAGCTTACAGACATAATTCTGGCTTACCAGCTCGGCATGCATAACCTGCATACGTATTTCATTTTTAACTATGAAGACAAAACTTTTGTACTATATACTTTCTGCAATACTATCTTTACTATTCTGCACATCACTGAGACTTGGAGCAATAAAAAACGACAGCATTAGTAGTAACGAGGCTTTTTTTTTTTTACTAGAAACTTATTTGAAGTATAATTGACTTTAGAGATAATACCTGTCCAATTAACATTAATAACAAGTATCTCACAAAATTCCTTCCTTGGTGCTTAAGCCTCCAGTGTACAGTTCTGACCTTCCAACTCTTCTTTTCTTTACCTTTTTTCTTACACAGTTAATTCCCAATAATATAATCCGTAATAACATGAACTCACAATAAAAGGCAGACCTGTGAGCCATTCTGCCTCAGAGCAGCATCCACAGTACACACACACAAAAACCGCCCCCAAACACACAAAAAGAAAAAAAAAAAAGGCAGAAACATTAAGCTATGGCTGCAAATTTAATGCTTACTTCCAACAGCAAAATGAGGCTATCTGCATCCCACATTTCATATAACTTTATATATTATGAATCTCTGGTACATCCATAGGTATAAAAAGGAAATTCTTTCTTTCCTGCACTATGGCAGCTCAGAATAGTCTGCCAAACCCTTCGAAGTGTCAGCAACCTCTTATAGAGAGATAAAGACAATGGATCACCCTACCAAGCTGCTAACATCTGCTCAAAACCTGCAGCTTCTCTTTTCTTCTTCCAGCACTTACCCAAGCTAGCATGCACTTGCAAAAGTCTTTAAAGCACTGAACATTTAAGCATGTCACAATTCTATGATGTCTCATTTATATAATTAGTTCTAACATATGGCCCACAATCAGTGTGGGAAATCTAAAATATTCTTTGGGAAGCTGTCAAACCTAAAGGGATATATTTTTCACTAAGTGAAAAGAATTAAATATGCAAATTCTGCTAACAATAGGGATAGGGAGGAAATAGAAATCTAGCCCAAAAGGCATGCTAGCTCATTGCATCAAACGTGAGTTATTATGCTCTGTACCTGTCAGTGCCAATTCAGATCAGAATATACAGTGACATGCAGAGAAGCTCTGCAGCCACCAGGATTTTAGCAGTACTGTGGAAAACCGTACAGTAGATAAAAACCAAAACCCACTGTGAAAATGCCAGCTATAATTAACATACTGGGCTGAATATGGATTCAAGGCATATTGTATTAATCCATATCCTTTTCAGAGCTACAGCTGTCCCCCAGACAGGGACACCTCTGCAACATCTGTAGCAAGTGACGCACCATGTGCTAGCAGGGACCACTTTCATGCAGGCTCACCCCAATTCCCCCTTCAGAGACAGAAGTCCAACAACTCTAAAAAGCTCTGGACTAGGATTTAATTCTCCTTCACTTGTTTCTGACTAGGAAAGCTGCATCTGTTTCAATTGGGGCACCACCATGAGCAGCAGCAGTAGGCATCCCCCTTCCACCACTGGGAATGACCAGCTTGGAGAGAACCACAGCCAGCACCCACAATGGGCAATAGTCCTGGCAATAAGTTATCTCACTTCCCTGAGATCCCTTCAGGATCAACAGTTGCACCTGTTACTATCAATGAATTGTCAATTAATCAGTTGTACAGATTTAGGTGAAACACTCCTGGAAACGCACAGGAGAACTCCCAGTGTTGACAACAAACAGAGCACCAGGAGAGCTCCCACAGGATCCAACCTCCCTGGGAAGTTTAACTGGCTTCCCCACAAATCAAAGGAAGTGGAATAAACTGCAGCAAAAATAGACAGCTTGTATGCACAGCTAATAACTTTGCTCTTCAGTACAGCATTATTTAGCATGGAAAAAGAAAAATCCAATATCATCACTGATCCCACAGTAAGGAAATAACATGCTCCAAAATAATTTCACCATTCACTTTCAGAATAAGCACTGAAATATGGAACCAGCCATACATTTCTCAAAACAGTTGGTAGTAAAGTCAAATCTCTTCAGTAAAACCCTTTCCTAAAGGCAACTTGAGCAATGTAAAAGCTCAGTAATTTGTCTGAATAAAATCCTGCACCCTGTGGTTAAGAACCTGCCAAGCAAGCCAAATACACTAAACAAGCAGAGCCGGCATTTGACATGTCTCTTAAGAGTGAGCTGTGACAAGTTACTAATGATCTCAGCTAGAAAGCAACTAATACTGTGCTGTAAAAGGTATAAAGACATGCAGAAACCTGGTAATAAGGACCAAATGCTGACTTGAGATAGGCAGTTAAAACCATTTTCAGTGAATGACACTGCTCAGTTCAGCTCTAAACCTATCCCTCCAAACGTTCTGCACCTTTTGCTGTTAGATGGATTCATCCCTAACAACATCCCTAACATTCATCCCTAACAACACTGTCGGCCTAAAATGTGCTCTATACGTGTGAAGAGCATTATGTTGACATAAAATTTGTCCAAGTCTTAGAGTGAGCCCCAAACGTGCCACATCTGCCTAGAGTAAGAGCTTCACAAAGCTAGAAAACTGGCAGTTGTGAAAAGGAGCTAGAAGTGTTAACAGGTACAGAAGAAAAAAATTAACCATTGCACTCCATGTAATGCCAAAAAAAAAAAAGCCCATGAGAAGGGAGATCACCAAGGGAGGGACCACTTGGACTAGAGACAAGTTCGTAAAGCCATCATTAGTGAGTTTCATTAGTGAGTAGACAGTTTTCCACCGTCTGGGGAAAAAATGCCCAATCCAAACAAACAGAAATGAGAAAAAAAAGACCCATGCAATGCAAAGAGTTATCCGCAGTAAGAAAGCATATGGGGCCTTTCTTATTATTTTAACTCTATTCAAGTTACTATTTCTATTTAAATTTTCCTTGCAGCTCATTGAAAATGCTGTCTGAAGCATCTCTCCCAGTTTTCATAGGTGGAAGAAGAAATGCTGTTGTCTTGTTCAGTAACTCAGTTTTTCTAAAATTACTACCACTTTTAATTATCTAAGTGTTATACAACAACCAAAGATGGAAGCTGGTTTGCTGTGACAGAAATGAAACAGACCCAAAGTGTTCCTATTTGCACTCAATTACTGAATGAGAGCAAATGCATGGTAAGGTGATGCAACCTGACACAGTACTTTCAACCTTGCTTTTTCCTGGTGTGTGCCTGTCAAAAAGGCTTATTTTTCTTTCCTTGCCAGTTCCTTACCTCCCCCAGTTTCAGTTCTTGACTTTTATGTCTTAGGTTGCTTGGCATTAATTAACACTATTAAAAGGAAGATTACATAAGGAGCCAAACATACAAGGTATCATATTTTTGATTCCTATTTCAGTTCTTTCAGGCATTTTTCCCAGTATCCGTGCAGCACAGATTGCCTCTGCTAGAAGATGAGGGTTAATGGACAATCAGGAAGGCATGGTGAACCAAGGTCACAGAATTAAATATTATTTAAGAGCACAATATGCAGTGACACAAATGACATTTTTTCAGGGAAACAACAATATGAGCCTCAGAGTAAATGAATTATGTGCATACTTCCCACTGTTAAAGTGTTCTTTAATAGAGACAAAGCATGAAAAAGGATGCAAATATTTTTAAACACAAAGGAGATTACAACCTTAAACCTTAAGCCAAATCTTTACTTGTATTTATAAGGCTGCTTTACATCACTTCAGTAAAAGAAATGGAACCTTAAGACCTTTACACTGTCAAGGCATCAAGAGTAGAAAAAAATATCTTTAACATAAATGAGATGATCAGACCTAGCAAGATTCAAATCTAGGGAAAAATAATATACATTGTTTACATAGTTCTATATTACATATTATTATATTACACAACACGTTATAGATATTTTATTTAAAAGTAGGGCATGCAGGTAATTACTCTCTTCATTCCTCCCCTAACACACGAAGAGGAAACAATTTTTTCAGATTTGTCTTAAAACCTAAATGCCAGAGCTCTCAGTAGCCAGGGATTCTGATGCCTTAAGTAACTTAAGAGAAACACACAAAATTAAGTTCCTGTGCTTTCAAATACAGCACTAAAAGCTAAAGGAGCTTGTTCAGTTGAGTTTGCTTGCTCCTTCCAATCTAAGCAGCTTTTCAATTTCTTGTATTGTTCGTTATTTTCCACCTAAAGCTATTCACATATTTGACATGCAAGTTTCAAGTAATTTTGGCATGGTCCAGCCAACACAACTAATATTGAATCAGCTGTGTAACTGCTTATTTCAAAATGCATGACGTAAGTGGTAACGCCTCCATTCACATAAATCATTACATAAATTCTTCCCATTTAGAGAAGCACAACCCATCCCCAAAAAGATCTTAAAATTTAACTTTAAAAAAAACCACACTAGATATCACAAAAATATGTCTCCATTAATAGTTACAGAGGAGTACTACAGATAACTGTAGTGAGATTATGAAAAGGAAAGGAAAAAACAAGCATTTTTCCAGTGACAAATATTAATGTTGACATTCTCCAGAAACTTGGGGTATTCTTTGTAACTGAAAATAATTTTGGACCTTTATTTCCAGAAGTGTACTTCACTCCTACAGCATTACAAAGGCCTAAAAAACTTGATCTTACATTGATGACTTCAGGTATCTGGACAAGAAACTAAAGCCAATTGAAAATGTGCCTGAAAATAACCAAATGGCTTTGTGACCAAAATCAAACTACTTTTTGTAAGGTCTTCCATTTTCAGTAAGGTAAGTTGTTAATAACAAGAAAGAAAGAAAATTCTATGTACATTTTATGCAACACAAAGTTTCCAAGGAGTGGAAGCACGTCTTCAAACATAATGTCAGTAAAATAATATGCAACAAAAATATTCATGGGGTCTCCAAAAAAAAAAACAAAAAAAAAACCAAAACCAAAAAAAAACCCCAAACAAACAAAAAACCCTGAACAATAAGAAAAAAAACACCACCAACCTCCCACAACAATCACTTTGTCTTTAGATGGGCGTTTGCCTCCCCTGCTTCATGCTTCCATTGTGTTCTAGTCAGAGAAGTTTTACTAAGGAGGCTTTTTAGTCTTGGGATACTCTATCACAAAAAATCACTTTAATATGGCCAGAATCAGTAGAGCACTTAAACAGTCTCAGCTAAGTCCTTGATTAGTTCTGTTAAAACCTATGAGGAATGCATGAGCTTAAAATTAGTTTCCTGTGTAAATGCTCTGAAATAGGGTTGCAATTTCATTTCTTTCCAGTTTAGCAAGCAATTCCTGCTTCTGGCATAAGACACCCAATACCTCCACCAAACAGTGCAAGTAGTAAGGTCTTTTACTATAACTTCCTCAAAAAAGAGGGGAAAAGTGCTCTCCCCCATATCCTTAGTAATTTTACCTTTGAGAAAAATTTAAATTGTGGAAGGGGAAATTCTCAGCAATTTGCCTTTCTTTTAAAAATTTACATGCCAATAAAAAACAGTTATTTAAAATTTTTTAAAATAATTTTTTTTATTTTTAATTTCTGTCTGTTCAGAAAAAGAAGCATTTTCAAAGAATATTAAACCCCTGGAGCTTTTTTTAACAGCTTTGTAGAAAAAAAATAAAGTCGCATTACAATCCAAAGACAAAACAGAATCTTATAGTCTGCCACTGCACTTAAGCAAAAGTGCTTAAGCAATGCACAGTAAGCAAAAGTGATTATAACTGTCACACACAGTCTGAAGATGAGGTAGGAATTACAGCACTTATCAGGAACATGTGTCAAGTACCCCTTCATGCCCTGCTATGTTTGCAATACCTCTGAAGCCCAATCCTTGCTATTCTTCCAGTTTGGCAGCTGGGAGGGCAGGTCAAAGTAACATATGCTGGAGAGCTCTCCAGCTGAAGTACCCAATGCTTGAGCCTGTAAAGAACCAGCCCAGCACATCTTTTCCAGAGTTATTAGCCCATCTAATCAAATACAGCTGAATTCCACAAGTATCACTGAATGCAGCAATACAAAACAGTATCCCTTGGAAATACAATGATCGAAGAAGTAATATTTTTTACCATTGTGCTTTACAAAAGGAAGTTTTTTGGGAAGCAGCAGGAGGCTCCCTATATTAAAAAATCTTTCTTGATTGGCTCTTTGATATTAACAAAGGACTTTTTTCATTCTCAGTGTGAGCACATAGCTTCCCTTTAAGCTAAAAGAAATTACGCCTGCACACAGGAGAATTTACAGCATCACCTCTTGCAATAGCATCCTTCAGTTTTCACAGTGCTCCACCTATGGTCACATTCTGAAGGGAAAAACACCTGGCATTTTGAAGTTAAAGGCAGACACTGTATCTGAAGGATGGAAAATCATGAAGCTGCTAAAGCTGATCAGCCCCAGGGTCTAGGCCCAGTCAAACCCTCTCTGTAGTAATGAACATTCGCTATTTATTCATAAGCACATGCAAAGGAAACAGAAACTTGTTGCCAGACTTTGATTTCATACATGAGCTGAAAACCCAGTCCTTGCACTGAATAAGCAGAGGAATTCAGTATCAGCTAATTTCTACTGATTTTGAAGTTGAAAACAGTACATGTGTTTAAGTAGGGCTGGCTATGCCGCAATAGTTTCACCTTGTATAAATGTGAGATCCTCCAACACTAAAAAAGCTACAACCATGCTACAGTGATAAAAATTTACGCAGGAATCATAGGGAACATTATGCTCAGAGAGGCCATACACCTCCACTTCCATCCTGCACAAATTTCCAAGCCAGTTTTAGTATAATCATGTGTTTGTGACTCCACTGCTTTTCCCTCACAAAAAAAGAGAAAAAAAAGATCACATGCTTCTGTACTAGGATTACATTTTCCAAATAAAGTGAGTTGTGGCTGAAATGTTGATTACCCAGAAGAAATCCTAACAAAAGCAAATGTCATAAACTATAACTATACACTACACAATATATGCAGTTTCTCTGCAAATGTAGCCCTGGCCACAAGAACAGGAATGTCTTTGGAGTCCCATTACATATAGGAAGAATAAGATATTTATGAATGGCCAGTAGCTGCTTGTGCTCATTGTCCTGGGAGAAGCATATATATTCATAACAGCTAGTGGACTTGAATAAGTTCCATGTATTTACTTTGTTTCAGAAGAATACATAAGCTACACCACAATCCAGGATTTAAGGCTCATCCAAATCATCGTCAGTTTTCATGTGAAAGAAAAATATAACCCACAGTCAGTTAATACATAAAAGTACACACTCTATCCTGGAACACACTTTTGACAACTGTGTAGTGAATCCTTGATTGAACATACTATTTGGTGTGACTCAAAATCTGTTTTTCTTGAGGGCACTTCCATGAATACATTCTCAATTACATAAATAATGTATCACTAGATATTTGAGAGTCTTTCGTTATTCAGAAATAAGTCTTCTTCTGTGAATAAGCACTTCAAAAAAATTTTTTTTTTTTTTTTTTGACATTTCTTCCCTTTTGAATTACTAGAAGCTTGAGACTTTGGTATTCACAGAAGAGTTATATACCTTCTCTGCACTGCAATTGCATAAAAACTAAGAATTCTAAAAAAGAAAGAAAGAAAGGAAAAAACAACTAAAAACAATCAAAATAGAAAGTCAGACACAGGAGGGTTGTGGTCTATCAATGTAACCTAACAGTGCCTATAGTATCACAGAAAAGAAGGGCATACATACTATAAGGCACAAGTACAGAATAACTTGCCCATAGTACACTTGAGATTTTTTTCCATGTAATTATGCATTAAATCACTGTGGTAGGATAGTCACCCTAACTTCTATTACTGTATCTATTCTAATTAGCCATGTAAATGTCAGTTTTTCCTTTTGAATTTATGCATTTAGACTAACATATCTAGTTTGCTACAACTCCCCAAAGTTAATTATGCATTGTATAAAAAACACCCACCCTGTTTAAATCTGTTATCTCTATTTACTGCCTTTCAATGTAGTTCTTTGTTCTTGCTGTAAGTTAAAGTGCATGATTTATTTATACACACACCCTCACTGACTGCTCATCCTCAAACTTAAGTATGCTGGTTTTATTTCTTTCAGTACCTTGACACAAGAAATACCTTCCAATGCCACAAAGCACTTCTGCCCATCCTTTTCTATTTTTATTCTATTTTCTTAAGAGTGATTCACAAAAACAAGTAATTCCTGTTATAAAGCAACACGTTATAAACAAGCAGTAACTACTAACTAGAAAAGACTGTTTTATAAATTTTTTTGTTAATTTCACCTTCTTTTGTTTTTTTTTTTCCTAGAGACAGAGAAAAGCCTAACTTGCCAGCTTTTCGGTTGCAGCAAATGTAGTTAATTTAATATTCAGCAACATGCAATTAGGTCAAATTGTGTATTCAGAAGTTTTTACTTGGATTTCTTAGCTGCAAAATTTCATCAGTCACCACAGTGCCTGTTCCCTAAGATTTGTTAGATATCCCCTAGTGTTTCTAGCCTTCCTCCAACTCATTTTTATCACTCACAAATTATGCCATCCCTTTATTCATCTTTTGAATTGCTATATAAAAGTGGCATTAGTCACATTCACCCTACTACTTGTATTTCTACATCTTCCCATTCATCTTCTATGATGTCCAAGTTCCAAGTGTCCATATGGCTCTGAGCATGGCACACACCCTAGAAGACAATAAAACTTTTGAATTGCACTGTTCCACAACTCCCGCAGAAGGAAGAGTTCCATTAAGTCTGCCTCATGCTTCTCTGTTTCATATTCTGAAATGTTTCTTACAGGAGAGCAGTTTTGGGTAAGAACTTTGAAAAAGTCTAGAGGAAAAAAAAAAGTCTTTAATGTCTTCTGACACAAAATAGTAGTCTGGGTTAGCTTTAGCTGTACCTACTTCATTAGACCTAGCTGTAGAAATGCTCATAATATTCTATTATATTCTGTCATGTTACGTACCTTTCTTTGCCATTCTTCCCAGGAGAATCCTACTCTGAACTGAGAAAAGGGCCACAGACATCCTGTGATCCAACAAACTCTTTCAATAGGCAGCAATACAACCAAGGAAAGGAGAGGTTATGCTTTGATATGAAACATCAAATTCTTACAATGTTTCACTAAGCCTGTCTGGATGCTGCTTCCACCACCAGCTGATACATTTTCTTTCTTTGCAGTCCTTAGTTGGGCAATCCAAAAGTGGGGCAACAAGACAGCTTGAAATACTACATATAAATGAAGTTCTCTCCTTTTGTTAAAAAGCCATTTGTCCCAAAAGGCACTCTTCTAACCTCAAAAGCCTGCAAACAGCAATGCTTCTGAGAGCTCACATGCATCACACACAAACACATATCCATTTAAATGTCAGCTCAGAAATGCACCTAAGATGTACAAAGAAAGCACTTCCATTCTCAGGATTTCAGCAGGTTCTTTGGTACAACAAGTTGAAGTCAGTCTACAGTTAGATATTGCTCCATCGGGTCAGACACGATTTTATAGCAGCAAGTGCTACATTTAGACTCACTCTCACTGCTCTTCTTTGTCTTTTTTGAGGGGGGAATTTCTTCCATGTTTTCACAAACAGCTTGTCCTTGGTTATTTTAGCTACTGTGTTTCCATCTAAAGTCATCAGAATCAATGATTCAGAAGTACTCCTATAGGAATCCTTTTCTTCTAAAAGCACCATATCATACGTTCATTTCTATCTTACAGCCTTCTAAATCTAAAATAGCTTTAAGCTATAAGCACAGCTATAAGCCCAGCATCTGAATACATCCAAGGAGGTAATACATTTTCACCTTTCTAGTACTTATTATCAGCAAAAGCTTTAAAGCATGTAGGTAGCAAACCACAAACATCACTGAAACTGGGAAACAAAGCCATCCAGTAACTTAAAATGCAAACTGAGCAATCATAAAATGTTCAAGAGAAGCGATTCTGAATTGAAGATTTTAGAAAAAGAACGGTACATTATTTCATTTCTAGAGTGGATCCACATAGTGAAAACTGGATGTAAAATCAGATTGGCTGCAAATACGTAGCTTCCTTTCTTCCTTGAACTGTCACTTCGCAACCATAGATTAGTCCTTCAGACTTCATGTAGTGAAATGCCAGCACTCTGCCAATCTCAGTCTATGGTGTTTATTGTGCTGCTACAACTTAACACTCACATCCTTAAACCGCAGGCTTTCTCAGCCCTATGACTGCAAAGTAAAAATCTTAAAATTCATGACCCTTATGAACTAATAAAAATCAGAAAACAAATAAAAGAACAAATACAGCCTTTTAATTAAATCTCTTGAAGATTAAATTGAAGACCAAAGAACTGTACTTGGAGACTAAAAGAACTGTATTTTTAACCCTCTGGAGAGAATAAGAAAGTCTTTGTGCATTTGATTCTTGAACATCGTTGTTAGAATTTCTGCAGAAAAATAGTAGTTCCTTTTTCCTGCTATCTGCTAAATACAAAATGTGAATTATCTAAGCACATGTGAATCTTCTGAAAGATGCGCCTTAACCAAAGGTCTCCCCAAGTCTTCGTAATAACAAATTGCTCACAAGGATGTGGATCAGGCCTTCCAGCTGCCCTCCCAGGAAGCTGTTATATCATGGGTTTGAAATTGTTCAGGACAGAGATACTGACTCTTCACAGTCTGTTTTCTGAGGACCTACTGTAATATAGTTCTAATCAGATTGAGACAAGCATACATTCCCATTCCTGCAGCAGTAACAGAGGTTAAAAACTCATCCCCAAGTTCTCTGAAGAGCGTACAATATGGTATTGAACAGATCATTTCATTCTTCATTGCTCACAGGCATTCCAGCATGAACCAATTCCTACTCATGGAAAGCCTCAACTAAATACACATTCAGTCCCACTGACATGAGCTGAGGCTTGGATCTTGTCACCAACCACACACATTAAGCTCCCCCACTGAACATATGTTTTCTGAATGGGGTTTCAGTCAATTCATACACCAAGATGCTGGAAACAAAAGGGCACGTTTGCTACACGAATGACGAGATAATGGAAATGCTGAAACATTACAAACCATGAGCAGAGTTTATGTCCTGAAGCAGGCGATGGTCAGTGTCCTAGCACAGGTCCTACTGCACACTTCTTGGGACTCCTCCAGGTAAAACCACTTTCTGTAGAACCAAGCTCTTGGCTTGGTACGAGTCTCACTCCTGTGCAAGCAATACCAACTACAGAATAAAGAACTGGAAATAAACTAGGTGAAATATATCGATCAAATTTTCAACCATCCAGACCACAATTTCCCAGATACCAAAAATGGCACCTTGTTAGCAAAAAACCAAAACACTCCCACCACCTCCAATTTTCAGCTAAAGCCTAATATTAGAGATTAACTTCCTATCACAATGCAACATCCTGACACCTAACTGCAGGATCCTTTAATGAAACAAACAACAACAACAAAAGGATATAGTGTTCCAAGTTTTCCATTAAAAAGGGGGAAAAGCCGATTTCACCCGCAGTGAGTCACCTACACTATTTCAAAGTACCTAAAAACTAACTTGCCCTATAGTCCTATACATCAGGTTTAAGGAAAACAGACGAGTGAAAAAGCAACCACGGAAGTGTTTGCAAAAAAATTTGGATCATACTGCTAAGGAACATCAGTTTCACCAAAAGTGGAAGATGATTTGAAAATGAGAGTTCGTTACTTTAGAAGTACTTTAGAAAATACTTTTGCATATGTCACACACAAACTTTTAACAGGCCTAGTGTGATCCAAAACTTAAGGGTTTCCTCTGTATTATGTTTTATAAAATTAAGGTTAGTTTTACTTATCTCTTGTTTGTGGTGCAGAGCAACAGTTTACAACCAGAACAGGTCTGTTGGTCAAGGCCATTTTCACACCTTAGGACAATGACTTTCGTCTAATCAAAAGGAAATGCTGCTTCCTAAAATGATGAATTATCTTTTTTGACATAACAGACAGGACTGTTGCTTTTCTGAGCTCAATCTTTATTTCATCATCACTTTTATCAAAACAGTGCTGGTGGCGATACATCAAATGCTTAGAATTTCAATGAAAATTGTCATTACAAAGGCTTTCAGGGGTCTTCAAATTTTCTCTGGGCACAGAGCAAGACTGGGGTATGCAGCAGTCTCTCCCACATTCCCTGCTCTCCTAATTTCCCAATGGTGATCAGAGCAGGCTCTATGCTTGCCTTCTCAACCTGGGTACTACCCAGGGTATTTGGTGTTTGTGTGTCACCCAGTGGGTGGTTTCATATTTTGTAGCAACTTGGAAAGGTCAACAGCCAGTTAGCAGCTATGAATTGATAATAAAATATACATACACAGATACATGCTCCAACCACCTACGAAGTGCTTCCATGTTAGCCATGGTTACACACGATACATATTAATTATATAAACAATCCACGTTTATACTGAGTACATCCAAAAATACACATAAAGATGCACAAACAAAACATACACTATAATTACCAGTATTTTCTTACTACATGTAATCACATCAATAGTCAAAAGAAGCTAAAAACTGAAAAGTCACATACTAGGTGTTTGATCCTTCAAAAATTACATCTTGAAAGTGCCTCCAGTAGTTCTCTAGGTCACTTTCTACATTTTTCTTCTCAAAAAGCCTTTCCTCCCTTCCTTTAACACAGTATTATAGTTTATCCAATTTCAGTACCTGGTACCAGCCAACTGACTTTGCAGGAGAATCTTACTGATAGCTCATCTCTTACACATATGCACAATCCTGCAAAGAAATAGAGCCTGAGGATGCTGAACCAGTTTTCTGAAGCTACCATTTTAGAAACACTACGAACAACTGAGAAAAATATGGCTGCATAACTTTTAACAAAACAATATGGAACCTAATCTGATGCATTAAAGGTCCATAATACTATTGAACAAGACTACAAGAGAGACATTTTACTTGCAGTTGCTCGTCAGACAATTACTCTCTGCTACTATAATACTTCATGTGCATACTTCCAAGGAAGACTCATGAACGCACAGGTTCATTAAGGGAATGAGAGAATCGATTGTAAAATGGAAAAGGCCGAGTGAGGTCATATTTCAAAGAGATGAATATGGTACACTCCATTATGTTGTAATCAGCCTCTCTCTTTCATCCTAAGAACTGTAATAGTCTATCCTAATTTTCAAGGAAAAAAAAAATTCTCACTGCCTGCATCGTACCTTCATCCCAAATACAGTGAGGAATTCAAATGTGCTGCAGGCAGTTTCCATTTACCATGGTCTTTGGAGCAGACAGTATTGATGTTGCTGACCATTTTTCTCCTTAATAAGAAAAACATTCAAATGCTACTAATATTGCTGCCTTGGCAAACCACATTTTATAGATGGGACTTGCCCTGTACATGACACATAGAACATCAATCAAGGCTGAATTTTATTTCAATTTATTATGGTTGCTGTCTAAATGAAAAAATGCTTATATCGTTAAAATGTCTTACAATATAAATGTGCAAATGATGTAATCACCCATTTTGTGAGAAATTTCTGATTCTGATTAAAAATATCTACAGTTGAACTTCTAAATATTTAATAAATGTGAAACAAAAAAAAAACAAGCACATTAAGAAACTACAGTAATTGGTACCTGGTGTAACATCATGGTTTTATGCTTGATAGCTTTTATCTTTAGAAGATGAGTTTATGAGGTATTCTTTTAAAATGGTGAGAGCTGCCTTTTTGTTCAACTCATCGAGAATAAATTACTTCAATCTTGACTTCATTCAAGACCTCACATGTGTGGTTTTTTCAAGCTATCATTTAACACAGTTCTTTGCTTGCTATAGCCAGCTGTCTCCAGACTGAACCTGGTGCCCTGCAAAAGCCCTGCAAGCCTTCCCAGACACACAGCTCTGGACACCACACAATTACCAAGAGGCAGAAAGCAGCATCTTATAAGAAGAGAGACGGTACTCAATTTTGTAATTGACTGGAATTCACAAACTTGTCCCAGCTATTGAGACAGAATTTAACACTTGGCAGAGTCCTACTGGCATGTTCCAGATTCGATGTCCCCAGGGGCTGTCTGGGATGCTGGCTCCCCCAGCTGCTGCCTCCAGCATGGCACAAAGCAACACACCCAACATCATGTCCCTGCTGCAGAGAGCACTGCAGAACATCAGGTCAACCCAATGGCATTGAAATCTCATTAAACTCTCATATTCTCTCTGTATTATTAGCATACAGTAATTATATAAATAAAATACTTCCCCACTTACAAACAGCCAGCTCTTTCTGCTGTGTTTATTTGACAACACCCTAAAGTCCAGAGCCTAAATGCATCAAAGAATGATAAACTGTTACAGAAGTTCACAAGCATATTGCAAACCAGAAACTAAATCCGAACAGTTTCTACTAGAAAATGAGAGCACAGATTGGCAGGCAACTGATTCTCCCCTTCTAGTCTGACCCCACCTGGAGTACTGTGGGCAGCTCCAGGGCTCCCAACAGATGGAGGAGGATAAGAGGGCTGGAGCACCTCTCCTGTAATGACAGGCTGAGACAGCTGAGGTTGTTCATCCCAGAGAAGACAAGGCTCCACAGAGATCTTAGAGCACCTTCCAGTACATAAAGGTGGCCTACAAGAGAAACGGATGGAGAGAAACCTTTTACAGGGACATGGGGGGACAGGACAAAGGGTGATAACTTTAAACTGAAAGAAAGCAGATTTAGATTAGAGGAAGAAAATCTTTGCTGTGAGGGTGGTGATGCACTGGACCAGGCTGCCCAGAGAGGCTGTGGATGCCTCATCCCTGGAAGTGTTCAAGGCCAGATTGGTCAGGGCTTTGAGAAGGGTGACCTACTGGAAGGCATATCTGCCCATGGCAGGGGAGTTGGGACCAAATGGTCTTCCAGGTCCCTCCTAACCCAAACCATTCTGTGATTCCACGTTTTCCTTACTTGGACAAAAAGTATCTAAACCAGAGGTTGGATCCAACCAGCAAAAGACTGAACTGCAAAAGCAGTGGTTCAGCATATATTGAAGATGTGGTGAAAAAATGGGTAGTACAGCTACACACTGCTGCCCTTTGTCAGGTAACCACTGCTCATGCACAAGTCCTAGCATCTTTCACAAGAGGGAAACTTCTTGAAGATTTTTGCCTTGCACTGAATTTTATCATAGCCAAGAATCGAGGAGCAATTTCAATTTGGCCTTTAAAGAAAAAAAAAAGAAAAAAAAAAAGGATAAATAACTGTAAATAACTGTAAACAAAGGAAATGTATGAGAGCTACATGACAGATAAATGGACTTTTATAACATTGCATATTGTAAAGTTTGCCAGAATGCATTGAAAGAAGAGTCAGTATCCTCGTTAAATTACATCCTGCTGCAGCTGTCCAACTTTATAGCTAAAATATTCATATCAACCCCACTAAACAATTACAGAAGGAAATCCAAAATATTATTAAAAGTATGTTGGCTTTGTGCTATCTTCTTTTCAGATTTACTAATAGATAAAATATTCTCAGCTTCAAAGAGTGATTTTTTTGTGTGCATTCACACCCTGGAGGCCACAAAGCAGTTGTCCTATGGAAATCCTACCCAACCTAAACTTCACTACACATTTCTTGCAGACATTTTAGACAAGAAAGGAAGGATATTTTAGCATTTATGGAGCTGGCCTGACATTTAGGGGATCTCAATTTAATTTCCTTGTCTGCCAGACTTCCTTCATAATCCCAGACAAAGTAAATTATTTTCCTTTCCCTAGTTTCTCATCTTCAAAATGGAGAAGACCACTAAAGTACTGGAATCATGCAAGTTTTGAAAGACAAAAAAATACCATTTTCTTCCCCATTTTTATTTTTCCCACTGATAGAAAATTACCTGAAAATTCAATCTTCCAAAGGCTTCAACTGTATGCTGTTTTGTTCTTAAAATCAACAAAACACACTATTTATAAGTAACACGCATTGTATGTTGCAGATCTTTGTCACTGGAGAGCCTCCCATTTTAAAATGCCTCCTCTGTGATAAGAAAAGATATTGAAGAATGATCACAGGGAAAGTTAATAAACAAAATGCATTAATGGCCCATTAGTTCAAATAACTTCACTATATAAATAGTCCACTCATCATATAACAGCCTCAATTAACATTTAATTCTCAGACAATGCATTTGTAATGTACTGCAGGGATTAAAAGTTCTGCATGAATATCACTATTCTGGAAGTGCCACTACTTACAAGAGAAGTGCCGACATATTTTCCACTTGATTAAAAACAGTTTCTAGTCTTTCCTCACTCTGCTTTCTCTACTAGGCCTCCTTGTCCTAGAAGGGTCAAAAGAAAATATATATTCTATGTAGGAGCTCCCAGTCTGCTGGCTAATGATGACCATCAGCCTTGCTTTTGAAATCCATAAGCACACTAGTGCAGCATTACTACAGAGGAGAAAACTAAGCTGTCCTTGTGATTTTGTTAAGAAAGCAAATGATGAGAATTCCCTCATGTAAGTGCATGCTTCAATCCTTTTTACAACAAGGTAGAACAAAGCAAGTTTTTCACAGAGTATTCTCAGCTGGAAGGGACTCACAAGGATCGAGTCCAACTCCTGACTCTGCACAGTACTTCCCCAAGTGTCCCACCCTGTGCCTGAGAACACTGTCCAGACACCTCTTGGACTCTGTCAGGCTAGTCCTGTGACCTGGGGAGCCTGTTCCAGTGCCCAAATACACACTGAGTGAAAAACCTTTTTCTAATATCCAACCTAAACCTCCCCCAATACAACTTCAGGTCATTCCCACAGGTCCAGTCACTGGTCACCACAGAGCAGAGATCAGCATCAAAATAACCTGGCACACATAAGCTAAAAAAAAAAAAAAAAAAGTTAGCAAGTTAGCACTGCCACTGCCAGGAACAAACATGAGGATAAGACCAAGGCAACAATGGGAGAGCCTGACATTATGTGAACACTGCAACAGTGAAAAGCACTACAAGAACTGCTGAGATGCTTGGATGCTTGTTACTTGGTATTTCTAAATGCTAAAGACCTCCCCTCACCCAGCCATCTTGCTGCTAATGGTGAAAGAGAGTATCTTTGTAATACGTGGCTGCTTTTATCTTGCAACACAAGAGTTGATGACATGATAACTAAGTCAATTGCTCAAACACCAACAAAACACATTCTAACAATGACTGCTGAGTTCATGGTGCCATTTTAGAAACTCCAGTACGTTCAGATTTTTTTTTGTGTCCTGTGGGTTTGACCTAAATCCCAATGAAATTAACTGCTAGAAGAAACCAAGCCAGTACGAGCCACCAGATTTCAAGGCATGACGCAAAATATGCTGAAAAGTCAACAGATGCTTCTCCTAGAAGCCAGAAAGGAGAAAGGCCAGAAAGCTCCTGGAAATCTAAAATGGACCTCACTGTGCTTTGATGGTGAAGTGATGGAATAAATACAAAAAAATATTAAGAGTTAACCTGTGACAGAGACCTAATTATAAAATCCTGCCAAGACCCATTATTCTCAAAAAGTGTTTCAAGTCATGTTAGGACTTCTGCCTGTGGGTTCATCTAAGGCATGAAAAAAATACAATTCTATGAAAATTAAATATCCAAAAAATAAAACTGCTTCTCACCCATTATCTTCCTCACAAGTATTGTCTTATTTTAAATTTATTGCTAATACAGTATGTTAGCAGTTGTCCTTAATAAGCTCTGCATACATCCAAGAAAAGTGCATACACTGACAAAGATGCTTCTAGTTTTGCACAACACATGGCTTTTTTTATACGGCATGTTCTCTGTTGAAAACTACTCCCTCACAAAATGAAAATTCAGCAGAAACTCTAATAGCTTTCATATTTCAGTCTAATAGGTAGCATGGCATTGCACTGCCACCCACCTTTGCTACAATATTGCACAGCACATTTAACAGACATTTGCTTCCTTCACTCAGTCCTTACGTGCAGCTTCTGCAGGACCCTAGTATTAACATTTAACAGAGTCTATGAGCATAAAGCACATTTATGAACACCTGCTAGAACATTTTATTTGCCTTAAGAGTTTTATTATAACTGCTAAATTTTCTTGCTATGCTTTATGGGCCAAATCCTGGTCCAGTTTTAGCCTCAACTCCCATTGACTTCAACAGCAAGCAGATTTGATTGTATGTGGGTTTCCATACCAATTCAATACAGCTTTAAAGAAAATGGGATCACTGGTAAGCACAATACTGGATAGAAAAAGCCAGCACTTAGCAGCAGCTCTAAATATCCACTGAACACAGCCTTGAAATGCAATTAAAACCAATAAACAAATAAACCCCACACTCACAAGTCTGTAACCTCCACAGTGCATTACAAAACCCCCCCTTGTACTTGTACTTCTACAAGGTATGCAGGTAGCCCATCCACAAATGGCTTGGTGGGATGTATTACCACCAACTACTCCCCCTCACATCACTCACAGACACTTCTGTCAACCAAAATTTGGTTCTCTGTATTAAAGCCATCAAAGGCCAGAATCCAGCCATGTCAGTGTTGGTCACCTCCTCTGACACATCCAGACAGTCACAGCCCTCTTCAACAACACAAGACAGGCTGGAACAAACCATGCAGAGCCAGAAGTTGCAGCTGCTGAAGAAAAGTCCAAGGAAGACGTTGCAGAGGAAACCATGCCAGAAGTCTGACTGCTCCAAAGATGTTCTCTACAGCTGCTCTTCTCTGGCAGAGTTTTACCACCTTACTGGAGATGTTTTGTAACACCTCTGTGAGACTGATCGTGACTATGTAGAAGCAACACAGCTCCTCATATCTTAGAGAAAGAGACTAACAGCGAACTCCAGGAAGTCTACACAGAACTCTTCTAAGAAAATTTAATCTCATTTGAAATTACCTAAGAGTTTACTTTGTCCACTGCTATTAAAAGTCCAAAAATAGTAAGACAGCTAGCAAAAAACAGACAGTATGGCAATGCCACATCTGTTTCACAAAAGCTTGACAGTAAATGCTTGATTGAAAGCATACTATTAAGCCCCCAAAATTCAAGCAATTATAAAAATGAAATTATGGACACAATGATGAATGACGACAAATGAAATGTTAACAGATCTAGCACCACACAAAAAAAATATTGATTTTCTCTGATTACTACTTAGGTGATCAGAGTGTATGAGGTCCTAGTTGCCTGCTTGCTTTAGATTTTATTAATGTTCCAATATCAGACACCCAATTTGGAAATCAATGCTTACTTCATCATTTTTCTCTGAAGGATCCTATTATTCACAATTGATTTAACAGAAATGAAAGGCTTACCATTAACAAGACCCAGCTGCTGACACTTCTTAGATGAATTATTGAACTTCTAAGAGTGAATTAACTTAACCATCACCAAGACTTATTGTCTGATGTTTCTCATACCAAAGTCAGTGTATTTATAATTACAGAACCAAGTAGTAGAAAGTAACTCCTTTTCTGCCTCCCCCAACACCATATACAGCAAGTAAAAATAAAGCTTTGCAAAGATAAAAATATGAGTTATGCACCAAATTCATTCAGTTGGAGCTTAGTTTCTAACTGCCTTTTGACACCCTGAATCTTCATTTATTTCTAAAACTCATAGGTCATTTCAAGGTTCAGAAAGAGGAAATCCAATTTATGGCAAGTTACATCTTCTGTCAATGAGATTACTGCAGTCAAAGATCCCTAGGGCTGACCATGCCCTGCCAGAAAGCCTACAGAAGACTATTATTAATTCCGTTTAGGTACAAAATGAAGAACCACCTTATGAATTGAGATAAAAGTAACAAATATTACACTACTGCAGGTAGAAGCAGTACTACCAGTCCATGGCAAAAACGGTGTAAATGTAAGAAGCAAAAAGTCTATGTTCAGAATTTGCCATCTGAGCCAAGGGGCTCTCTCTGCTAGAACATAAATTCATCATGCCCATTTTCCAGTCTGAGAAAGACTATTCACCCAAGGTGAATTCAGTTCCTCAAATAAGAGCTTTTGCTCTGCAGAATGAAAAGTTCAGTACCAAAAATGAGCAGGTTTGGAAGGGCAGATGATCATACCAGTCTCTATTGTAATCCTATGAACGACTATGTAATCCTATGCAATTCTCAAGGAGGTACACTGCTCATAATGCTCTGCACGAGTCATCCTTGAGAAGTGGCAATAAAAACCCTGAGTGCCAGTACACTGCCCAGCTGCACTGATCTACAAACACATTAGTGTCAAGAGCACAGAGCTGTGCTAGGCAATACGTTATCCTTCAGCCACGGACAGCAGGATCACAGCTGCCTGATGATGCAGCCAGAACAACTGCTCAGCTGTCAAAACTAGTGAACATTCCAGGTCTTAGTAGATTTTTGGCTTATCTGTACTACCTGGCTGAATATACCTTCAAAATATTAGAATGGCAACTGCTTTGTCCTTCAGCATTCATCATACTTGCAGAGGTCAGCTTGATTATACTTACCTCTGCAACTGCTCTGAAGACTTCAGCACAAGACCAAGTTCAGACTCCAGATGCAACACATTCAGGAAGTCTTCTGGATTAATAACACAATTTTTTGCTTCCTTTTTATTCCACAGAATGGTGAGATAACAGACCTGTTCTATCCTTTTCACACAAGCTGAAAGTCAACAACTGTCCAAAATCACTAGAGCCTCCTCTCAAAGCCGTCAATGGATTTGAGTGCTTTCACACTGCTGGAGGCAAAACACCTGGGCCTTTTTTACCAGGGTTAGTATCTGAGGAAGATAGTCTTGGAACAAACCAATCGCTTTTTGAATATTGTATTTCCCTTTCCTAACCCGTGTTTTAACCCCTACTTTACTGAAACTAACCTTAAAATTCTGCTTTGAACATTGGACAAACACTTTAAAAATTAAGAAAAATGGGAAGAAAAGAAGCCTGACAGATAAAGCCTCCAAGTTCATAGGTCTAACTACATTAGGAAAACGGGCCAAAATCATGGAATTATGATTATTTTTAAAATATTCAGGTATCAAATATTTTCAATCTGCCTCTTCTGTACAGAATAACACTTTTGAAATGGAGGGTAGCTGGCCATAACTGAAATCTGGTTAAATTTGATATATGCATAAAACATATCTCAGCAAGTAGGTTGTAACAACTTCTTAAAAAAAGACATGGACCTTGGCAGATATCCTGCTTTTCTTACACTCATTTCTTCCAGTACTTCCCACATTGTGAAATAATTCTTAATGCTATAAAGACAGTGCAGACTTCAAAAATTGGTCCTAGTGGTTCCAATGGGAGTAACATGGTCAGAATTTGGCATTCAACAAAGTTTCCATTTCTACATAGGTTTCATTTATTTTTCAGTTTAAAAATAAGACCATATTTTGGCACGTAACTAGAGCTGCTCCTGCAACTCAAAAGAAATAACACTGCTGGCAAGCCTCAAATCTGTTCCAAGACAAAAAAACGTGTTGGCAGAACTTTTTCTAAAAGTTCTTTTTGACTAGAGGCAGAATTCAACACCAGCATGAATGGAGAAACTTCAGTGAAAACAGTTATGTTACACATTAAGTTTATATAATGCAAATATATTTAGCTGACATGGAATTAAAATTCTGTTGAACCAATTCTGTTCATCTTCTACATGTATATAATAACTTAGCACCAAATTCTGTAATCATTCTTCTGTGAATACTCTTTTTCCTCCTACATAAATGGTACTGTGCTATTTACAAAGTACCACAACCATGCCACTCATTTTTTAACATAAGATTTATCCAATTAGGATGTGGCGAAATTAAAGCTGCAAGATCTATATTCCTGCATCAATTACAGGCACAGAAGAAAATAACATAAATCTGACATTTCACAACTTCTGAGGGTTTGATTTTGCAACCTACTTTCTAAAATACCTTTGTCGCACGTCATACCCAAGGGTTTTTTTAGAGCATGAATACAGTTAACCAATGTGCAGCGGTGCTTCATCAACACAGATCACAGCAAGATTTGACTCCCAACTCCACTACAGCACAGACAACAATGAAAGCATTCAAGTACCTACACAAAGATGCCCATGCCCCTTGGATATTCAGGATATAGCTGGCTGATGGATGGGACAAAGTACTTACAAGGAAACCTGTACTATTTTAGATTAACCCTTGAAAAAAACGGAATTGAGTTCTTCTTGCCAGAGAGAGGGAGAAAGTTACATGAAAGTTACATGGTGGCTGCTTCAATCCTCTTGAAGAAAGAGCAGACTTAACTCTAAACACAGTTGTTTGAGTATTGCATTGACCATCTTCAGCGTTTTGCCTTTTTGTCAAACCATGTTATTTTTTACATTTTGTTATACTGTCACTGAAGAAAAAAAGACAAAGAAATGTAGACTGAATTTATTTACCTTCAGATTCTTTAGAATTTTTATCCAATGCACCACAATTCATGAACTGCTTCAAATAATTTAACTAAACACATGGAGTAGAGGACCTTTAAAGGTCTCTTCCAACCCAAACTATCCTATGACTTGCAACACTTGATTGTAAAAGTCAGTCTGCCTACACGTAAGGTATCTTTTCAATAAAATATACCACTTCAGATGTCCACTGAGTTGAAACAATTCAACAAATAAAAACAAAGATGAGGTGATGACTATCTTCAGACCACAAATTAATCCAGTTAATTTGACCACCAATAAAATTAATACAATGACCAGATACAGTTAGAATGCCAAATAAACTTAATACACTTTGTATATAAATAAAAACAAAATAGAATTTGAACTAAACCTTAGGTCTGAAATTCCAACCAACAGCCTCACTGAGAATAAATTACACAAAATTTTCAGCGTAGTGTGCCTAAGAATTGATGTCACAAAAATCATCAGATCTTCAGAAATTTAAGGCAAATTTGTCACCAAGTAAGTATAGGAAAACACATTAATCATCTTTTTATTTCCACTGTAGAAATAATGTACTACAGGTGTTTCAGAAAGACTTTGATTTTCAAAAAATAAGTGGTCTCTTTCTTTCCACACATTACGAAGTCTAACAGAGGCACATTTTTATTTAGGCTAAATCATGCCTTATGGGACACACTTAGGAGGAGGAAAGGAGGACATGCAACTGGCATTTGAGACATATTGCCAGTACAAAGCTGCCAAAAGCACACAGCAGGGAGCATGTTTTGGCTATCCATGAGCAGAATAAGCATGCAGTCCTTAACCACAGCCAGCTGGCATTTGTTTCCAAATACAGAATGCTCACTAGGCAGTTTGGAGACTGGTCATATTCCTAACCTTAACTATGCCCCCATAAAAACATAATGCTGAGATAGCTCATTAACCATGCCTGTCTCTTAGCTGACTGCCAAATGAGAAAGACTGAAGACAAACAAAAAGGATACATTTCTCCCTACACACAAAAAAAGTATTTAAAGTATATCCTAACATACTCTAGTGCTTACAGCAAAAGAGAGGTTCTGAGAGTGTTGTAAGAAAATTCTGCCAGAATCTGAAAAAGCGGAAACACTGCCACTATTGTGCATAGATAGAAAAAGTGACATCCATAGACACAGAGTACCAAGAAAACATAGCAATGTATAGAAAGAGTGGCTGGCACTGTGATTATAAACTGTACTATCACATTTAATACAACCTCTAGCACTCCTCGCAACAGACACTCCCTGCTTTATGTGCTGGGGCAGATTTGTGGGTAGAAGATTAATGTCCCCCTCCATCTGTTAATGACTATATAGGTCCCCTGGGCTTTGCACCAAGGGTACTTTGCCCTCAGGATGGAACAAGAAATGGGAATTTGTGTTCATTACAACATGTGCTTACTATTTCCAGCAACACTAGCAATTGCTAGATGTGTATTATTTCAACTTTATCTACCAAAAACATGTTTTATCACGGTAGTTCAACTGTGATTCCAAGTAGATTTTCAAAGAGATCGGTTAAAAGGAGAACAAACCAACAGGGGGGCACTTTTCACTTTCAAAGTGCTTTCCTGACACACACAGTCTGCATCGGTATTTGCCCTGTAAGTGCTGTATTCATTAACTTTTCACTAGAGTTTCAAAGTGACTCCACTTTTTGGATCTCCCCTTCTCTGTCACTGATAGCCTGCTGTCATGGACCAAGCAACTCAGAAGGAAGAAATGTACCAGAGACTGCCATACAAAGGAGAAGGCACTAATTAAAGGCTTCATTTCCTTCAGGGGGTTCTGCGAATGGATTTTAACTTACCCCTGCTAACTGTACCTTTGCTCCTGAGACCTGGAGGCAAGTCAGAAGGAGCTTGACATCAGCATAGTCTTCATGGACCTAAGCCAGTTTGATATCCTGGAAGAATATAGGGAAAGAACAGTTACAAAATGAAGTTCTGAAGGAATGAGGCAAACATAGTCACCACCAGAACAATGATACTCAGAGCAAAATAAGAGAAGATCTTAACAGTAGCTCCAACATCCACAAATGAGAAATCAAAACCAGAGTGTTGCTTCACTTAAGTCTCTGAATGTGGTGTCTCAGGTTTGTTTCATGCTTCCTTTCTTCCTTTTCCCACTCCTATCAATTGCAACACTGACCTCAGTTCCATCTCAAGGAAGAAATAGTTGTCCCTTCCAAAATTACCTGTGAGCACCAGAGGGAATTCCAGGGGCAGTCAACCATGTTTACATTAACAGCAAGCATATATAACTAACTTCTCCCACTTTACTCAGCTTAACTTTGGAAAAAGCTGGAACACCTTTGCAGCTGAACCATCAACACAAGAAAATTCTACCCTCTTTTTAAGAAAGGGAAATGTGATTTCAGCACATGACCCCTACCAATCCTTTTGATCCAGTTGGGCACTGTTTCTTTCAAAACATTCCAGCCCAACAAGAAAAGCAGAACAAGACTGTAGTCAAGAGGGGAAAAAAAAGAAAAATGGAAAAGGAATTGCTCCATACTGTCCTTCATCTTCAGCAGAGAATTTCCTGGTCTCAAATCCTACCAGAGTGAAAAAACTGCAGCCACAAAAGACAATTCCTTCCCTCTATATCAGCAGCAGCACAAAACAATGAGTGTTGAACTAACAAAGTGCTCTGCCTGTCTAGGCCTTAGTACTCATAATAATATCCTGAAAACACTTCTCTACTGGCTTCCCAAATAAGGAAATATTCTAAATCAAAGATACACACTTAATGTTGTTAAAAGTAATTGTAAAACAGAACCAAAAAAACCCAGCCTGATTTGTATATATTTTGTTTCCGTAACACAATCTTGTTAGAATCAACAGAGCTGCTCCCAGATTTCCCATCTGAATCCAGTGATATTCAGCCTTTTTCTTATGCTTCCTCAACAAGGCATGCATTTCACCTTTCATTTGAAAATTAAAGGATTCATCTTTTTCTTTAATCTGACTACAATAGTGGAAAACACATTCTGAGTATGATTTAAATACACAGAGCAGGTAAAAGGGGTTCAATGCTAATATTTCTTGATTAAGTCATTCTCAGGTCCTTTTGGAAGTCGGACTTAGTGCTGAAAAGCTTGAAAGTCAATGCTAAAAAAATAATTAAAAATATACAGTTAAGAATATTAAAGACAAAAGCACAAGGAAAGTAAGGGAGAGAGCAAAGAGCTGAGGTTTCCCTTCCCTGTAGGAGTACAAGATAGTATACCTCCTGACTGATATTCCTTTGAGCAACAGCATGCTTTCCTTAATGTGCCTCCTCACTTGCCATCCTGTGGCCTGCACAGGTAGGCAGCCCCTGGAGAGAAAAGCCACCAATGTCTGTGCATCCTACGGAGCACTGACAGCAATCATTCAAGCTTTTATACAAGCCTCTTGTACCTCTGCAGAAAGGCTGCTCTCAATCTGGCCTCCAGAGAAAATACAGCAACCTAGATTGATAACATCTACTTACACTGCTGCTGAGCAGACATAGACTGTCTCTGACAGTCTTTCTGAAAAGCTGAACAGCAGTCCAAAGCCTCTAACTCAAGTACTGGTAAAACACATTTAAAGTCAATTGCAAAAAAAACCCAAACATATTTGTTTGGGGGAAGAGCAGGGAAGTTACTGTTGCTTATTTGTGGAGACAAAGGGAGGAATGTATCATGTCTGCACACATACATAAGACAGATGTATGTCTCACACATGGGTAAAGGATAACAAACACAACTTCTTCTCCACTACAGAATTTTCCACTTTGAATGTATGGGAATCAATATAGGAAGTTCATGTTATTTCAGTGAGATACCTTTTGAATGAATAACACTGGCAGGATCGCAATTCATGTAACACAGATTATTTGATCATCACTAACTCAAGGACAAATTGAAGTCTGAAGGCCAAATCTGTGGGGATTTCTGGTGACATCACTAAGATCTCACACAGATGCCCAAGACAAGTAGTGCTGGTATTTTGCCCGCCTTTGCACCAAGATAGTCTTGAGAAATGACTCAAAAAACAGTCAAACATGATGCCACAACTAACAACACTGAGCAACTCCATCAACAGAGAGTACTCTCATCATATCAGGAACAAAGGACACGTGAACAATCAATCTCAGAGAGCTTCAGTAGCCATTCTGTCAAAAAAAAATAAAAATAAACCAACATTTTTTATCAAAGTATAAGTAATTTTAAATTTAGTACGTTATATACTTTCCCAGACTTGTGAACTCACCACTCACCAACAGTACCCACAGCCAAGTCCAGCAAAGACTACCACTTGACATGTGCCACATTTATTAGTCAGAGCTATTCTCAACACACAGCAGAAAGACTGTGACTGGTCAAGGCAGCAGCAGCACTTTGCCCAACAGTTTAAACTTTTCCTTTGCACGTGCTCTTTATCCATTTTTATTCTAAATTATCTTGGCCATGAGTACTACACAAAGGGCTCCTCTGATCCCACAAACAAACAGCTCTTTCGTCCTAAGAATGTAATTCAAAAGACTATTTAGCATAACTTTTACAATACTTATTTTCTCTGCAGGAAATCTTCTTACAGAATCAGAATAATTTAGGCTGAAAAGGACCTCTATGGGCCACGTCCTCCAATTCCCAGTCAAAGCAGTGCTGATTTCAAAGTTCGAACAAGTTGTTCAGAATCTTGTCCAGTCATGTTTCTAAATCTCCAAGGTCAAGTCTTGCAAGCTCCACAGACCTCAGGTCAGAGTTTAACCATTCAGATTGTTAATTCCTTTTCTTTATGCCCAGTCAGAATTGCTCCAATATGTGACAACTGCACCTCATCCTTGTTCTGTACACCTCAAAGAAGAGCACTGCTCTCTGTTCCAAAACAGCCTATTAGGAAATGGAAGGCAACAAATCACCTTCATCTTCTAATCTCCAGGCTGGCAAACGCAGATCCCTCAGCATCTCACTGTATGCCGTGTACTCCAGACAACAACTGAAACAAGGCGGCTGCTCCAGGTTAAAACTCTTTAAATGACTTATGAAAATGTAACAAAACCTTTCACATACCTCACCTTGATCATACAACATTACTTTAAAGGACCCCTGACACAGATAAGACCATTGGTACCTTATTTTCTGATCTCAAAGAAAGTTCTGAGGACAATCTCAGAGGAACAGCAAGCATAAAAGATTTGACAAGGTGATGCACTGAGTGGCATCTCAGATCACCTAAACACTGGAACAGCACTTTTTTAAGAGTACAAAGAAAAAAAATCAACATTTAAAAAAAAATTTAATGTGGTTTAGAATGTAGCTATACAGCTTCCTGCAGTTGACCCCAGAAAAATAAGACATGTGATGTGTAATTTCCTTTGACTTTTCTTTGAACTCTAGATAGAAGTTCCTGCTTTAAAGAGTAGGATTTTTTAAATTAATTACTTTTACAATTTTTTGTTAATATTTCCAAATAGTACCTAATGTTAAAATATTTGCATGTACCATGCAATTCCATGGGTTAGAACACCCTCTCAAAGAAAAACAGTTTCTAATCATTATTTCAAGAAAGAGTGCACTGCACTACTTTGATGAAATGAGCAGTACCCACCCCTTGCTTGACCGTGTTAATTCCAAAGTATTTGCAGAGAATCTAGACATAGGTCAAAACACATACAAGAAGAAATATGTGTAACAAAAAGAAGATCTGTTACCCTCACTGAGCTACTGAGAGCACACTTCCTTGCATGGCAGCACAAAGCATGTCCTCATAGGGCATGAATCAGGTTTCATTCAGAGACCCAAGGAAGTCAGCTTTCTACAAACTACATAGGATGTTCCCCATATGCAAGAATGGGTTTAATAAAGGTTTTTATTTATTATTTATTCAGCGCTTGTCTTCTATTACTTTGCTACATATTGCTGCCACAGGGAAAAGCTTTTCATATCTGCCTAGATAAGACCTAAAACCTCTGGAATCACGACTGACAAATACTCCAACTATCAGCAGCCCCAAACCTCAAGATTAAGCCATGCAAGTTCAAAACCTGTCCACTTAGCAGACACAGCAGTTCCACCCAAGAACCCAGTATGTATTAACACTGAAAAATAGGCATGGAACTATTTATACACACAAACACACCTGTATATTCATTTGTGCATACTGTTGGCAGAACTGTACATATTACACACATACCCCATACTACACACATAACCTTCAGCAATTTAAGAACAGTAGCAAACACCAGTGTCAGCAATATTCTGCATTCATGAGAGAAAAACCATGGCAAACACGCCAGAGCTGTCGCATGGTAATGGCACCTCACTAGTGAGCCTGTTGCAACTCTGGAACAGCATGAGCATCAGACCCCCACAGTGCCCTCCTCCAACTCCCCACACCAGCCTAGACACTGGGCACAAGCTGTAGCACTGCATGAGAGGTAAAAGAGAAACTCATGCCCCTCCAGAGAGAGGCCCCACTCTTGCACCCAGCACAAACACACACATCAGCACAGGACTCAACTCAGCTCTGAAGTTTTACACATGCCCTGGGAAGGTTTTGCCATCACTTGTCTAGCAAAACACAACAAAACCCACTCTATGTGCAAAGTTTTTTAATGCCTCCACAACTGGTATTTTTACATCTCCAGGTTGGGGTTTCACCCCCCCCCTTTCATCCTATCCTCTCCATTAGCTTACATAGAGACCACCTCCAGAGTGCCATGCTAATTAGCAACAGCTTGCACGCTGTATTAAAACTAAAAATAACCCCAAAAATCTAGTGAAAAGAAAAACTCAATGAGCTCATATGCATTTCATCATTTCAGTAACATTGGCATATTTTAATTATACTTAAATAATGTTAATTCTGATCTGAGCAGCAGACTATAATTGCTGGAAAATAAAGTTATAAATTAAATGCGAGATATGGTAGTCTATTGCCCTATAGACTTGCTATAAAGTGCTACAAAAATATATATGGCTGCAACCAAAACTAACAATAATAAGCTTACTGTGTGAGGATAAAACAAGGATGTGAACAGTACAGAAATGTTCAGCTGGTGTAGCAAATAAATCCTACAAAGTATAATGTCAACAAGCTAAACAAATATTTAATAAAATTAAGTTCTTTCAACTTTCACTATCATGAGTAGCTCCTAAAAATAAGAAAAAACACATCCCTTATAAGTAAATGTCTATTCTATAACTTTTCCATATTTCCTGTACTCCATTTGGCTTTTTCACAATGGGCCTTATTCTGTTTCCTTACGTCTCTACTTTCTATATGTTCAGCATTCACCAATCTATCTACCTTGAATACAACCTAAAATATAGATTGCAGAGAATGAGAAGTTCAATGACTCTTCCAGTCTTAAAGATTTCCCAGTACTGCAGCAAACAGAATACTGCACATTGCTTTGTGGGAGGGAAATATGATTTTACTGACATTTCATCAGTGTCTTGGGAGTCAAAGACCATCTCCTATAATACTGAATATTTAATTAGAACACAGCCTACAAATAAGAAAATATTGGACATAATTTTTCCTCAGTATCTTGCCTAAGCTGTAACAATAGTTTGCACTTGCAATATTCACCGCAGTAGACTCCATTATTATAATTAAGATCAGCTAAGCTGTTTTAGGGAATTTCAATAGCTACTGTCTCCTCCTCATAGATAAACAAGAGAGAGTCAATGATATTGAAAGACAATAGATTGAATGCAGATAACTCACAGGGTTCAATACCATAAAATATTACTGAAACAACAGGTTATTAAACCAGGCAAGATATTAAAGTAACCGCTAGCTGAGAAGGGTTAGGAAAACTTCCACCACAACAAAAAGCACTCTGTAACTGCTCATAACAGCCGGACAGCAATGGCTGGACTTTGTATTGTATCCCACTGAGGAGTGGCAGCTTTTTTAATCATTGTTCGTATCACCTACCAGGAGAATCCCACCCCGGGGTGGAAAGTAATGGAAAACTAATCTTTGCCTTGAAAATACTGTACTTCTTGTGTGAAACACCAGTATTAGCACAGATCTGGTTGAACCTGCTAGCAATCCTAATTTTACACGTGTAAATCCACAGAAGTCAACAGGAACTTAGTTTGTGCTACCTACCCACTATTTCCATACCAACAGAAGTGTGAAAATGGATGATCCCTTTCAGGCACACCTGGCTCAAACTCCTACTGTACACACCTACAGACACTCATAGTTAGGAATTTGCTGCAATAATTCATTTATTTCTACAGAAATGCAGATATGTGAGAACACCGAGCTTTCTACACCCCGCTCACCTTAAAGACCCACTACCCCCAAAACAAGCTCTACCAATAAATCCCTTTTACTACTGACATAGACAAAATTACCTCAGCAGAAAATTAAAAAGCAGTCCTTGGTGGTGCCACTCTTTCTACCTAGAGAGAACCCAATTTTCATGTGTAACAGAGACACTTTACCATAATGCTATTACGGTGAATTAGCCTGAAAACGCAAGAGAACTGCAAGACCACTGCAAGAAGGTGCAAAAGAGATGCAAAGTACCCCAAAGTGCAACCATCTGCGGTGGAGCCACTTTGCTTTCTTCAGGAGCACACTTAGTCACAACATAATGACAACCCAGGTTGAGACACTCTCATTTACTAGCACTGTGACTTTACTATACAAGGACAAATCCTGCAACCCTTCATCTGGCAAAGTATATTTTGCTGGAAGCTGACCCACAAAAAAAGCTGAGGATCAACCTTCTCTGATCATTAAAACAGACACAGACAGATGCTGACACAACAATCTCTTACCCAGAGCTTGGTTCATAAAGGAACGAATTAATTAATATTTTAAACCAAAACCACCCTTCTTGGTTAAAAAACAAAGCACATGCTTATTCCTGATGCTCTCATTTTAAGAGCAATGGTTTTTATGCAGTTCTGCTTCCAACTCTTCCCAAATGACATAACCAGAACTACAAACAAGTGATGTCCACATAGCAACCTCTACCACAATGACACAACTGATCTAAATTTACACTGACACCACTTTACCTTAAATCAGCTTCTCCCACACGCACAGGCTTTTGCACTAGGTATCCAATTCCTTCAGTCAGACTCAGCATCATATATAATTAAACTATGCTTACTAAACTTCCTCATGAGAACTCTTCCAAGAGAAAGAGACGAAGAGCAGTCTCAGTGAATTTCCTTTCCTTGGACTGTTGCTGTACTGTCCTGGTGGGCATCTTTTGGATCTAGCACAGTCCTTGGACAATAATATTTTGTGTTGCTCCATTAACTACTTTGTTTTCAGAATCCACTCTATTGTCCCCTCTCTCTTCAAAACGTAAAGTTAGACCGCGTTTATTGCCAGTAATTTAGCCCTTCACATTTTGTTACACACAGCTTGCTAAAATGCTATTAAAAGCACGTCTCAGCCAAAGGCAAAATATCAACACTTACCAAACCAGCAAAATTCTGCCACAGATTCGAACGATCAAACTGTCACTCTACACACAAACAACAGCATGCCACTAGAAAACACCAGAAATGCATAAAGAGCATCCCTATTACCTTCTTGCATCAACGCCTGTGACACGCACACACCCTGCAGAGTCTTCCGTATTTGCTAACCATGGATCACTCGCTGGCAGGCAGCAGAAGGGACCCAGCAGACCCCCACACCGCCAGCCTCACTCACCCAGAAGTAATCCCTGCTCCAGCCGCACAGCCACCGCGTCCCAGTAATATCCTCCTGCGAGGAGAGGAGCCGCAAAGCTGAACTTTCGCTCCCAAAGGGCGCAGGAGAGGCGCCCTGCACGCCTGCCCGGCCGCTGCCCGAGTTGCGGGGCACAGAACTAGCGGGAGGCGAGGCGCGCAGCCGGCTGAAGGACGGGCACCGCGGCTCTCCCTGCGCAGGAATCTCACTCACAAGGCGCACGTCGCTGGGGCTCTGTTCTCGCACACCGAGCCAGCCTGCACAGCCAGCGCTGCCGAGACGCACCGCCTTGTTCTAACCACATCTGCAAACATCAAGTTTTTTGGGGTTTGGGTTGTTCTGGGTATTTTTTAAATTCCGCCAAAACAGCCCTTCATTCGGGCCAACGCTGCCCAGCAAGACAGCGGCCGCAGCGGCGGAGGGGGTCCCGGGCTGATGGGGTCCCGGAGCGCTCCATGCCCCCAAACCAGCCCCCGACGCGCCTCGGGCGCGCTTTTGTCTGCGCAGGAGAAGGCACGGAGCGCCCGGGCGCTGCCGCCACATCACCACGCTCCCGGGCTGCAGCCCAAAATAGCGCCCGCCCCGCCGGGCAGCGGGAGGACGCGCCCGGTGCCCCGCGCTGACCCGCTCCGAGTTGGTGCGGGGGCAGCGTGGCCCCGCGCGGGGGGCACGGACACGCCAGCGCCAGCCGGGACCGCCAGGGCACAGCCGGCAGCGCGCCCGGCTCCCCTCCCCGTCTCTCCCCACGCCGGACGCGGCGCGGCAGGCAAGGAACCGACCCCCCCAGTCCAGCCCAGCCGCCGACAACCCCGCTTTACCTCGACANGCCCGCGCGGGCCGTGAGGCGGGAGCGGGGATCCGTCCGTGCCGCGGGCTTTCCGCTCGGGAGCTCCGCGGGGCTCTGCGGCCCGGGGCAGGTGCGGGGCGGGACAGGGCACCGAGGCACCCCGGGGATCCCCCCCTGGCCTCCGGACGCTGTCGGGCGCTTCCCAGATGGAGCGCGGTCCCGACCGGCCGCAGCAGTGGAACTCCCGTCCCTCTTTCCGCCCGGCGCAAGGGACGGGGGCTTGGGACGGGCTTACCCCCTCTCGCCGACCTGTCACCCCATGAGCGCTCTGCGGTTTGACTGCTTTGCCCGCAGCCTCTGGATGTGGTTTTTCTTCCATCAGACTCTCAGCGCGGCCCCCGCTTGTCACACCTTCAGTGCCGATGTGCCTCCTCTTGCCTTGACGGCTGCAGTGACTCTCCGTGCCTTCTGCAGGTGTGTGGGTCCGATGGGGAGCTGAGCACGCTCAGCTAAGAAATGCTAAGAATTTCTGCTAAGGAAGAAATCCTGAAAGAGGGAGAAAAGGTGTGATGATGCTCAAATGGGCAACGGGCTCCAAGCCTTCCATCCCAGCAGTACAGGACCTGACTGGGCCTTCAGCATCCTCTCAGCTGCTGTTCATCTCAGCTTAGAGACTGCAAAGTCTTCAAGAGTTAAAACAGGCAAAAACACCCTCTATTCAGATTTTTGACAGCTGTAATGAGCACAAGGAAGAATTATGTAAACATTATTAAGTGTTAATAAACACATGTCAGCGTTAGGCACTCTTGTGTAGAAACGTTGGTAAAAGCCACAGTGAAAGCTTTATTCATAATGTCTTTTTAACTTTATGTAGCTGGTGTAATAGGCCCTGTGCATTGCTGTTGCCTCGACGGAAAATCATTACCCAGTAATGGATGAGCCAGTTCGGAAGGAGTGCCACTGGGATACTGCACACTTTCATTCAAAGATGCTATGTATTAGAGGAAGTAGCAGGAGACCTGCCAACTTTCCCAATTTAATTATTAAACTGTCAGTTCCTGACTTCTTGTTTCAACTTCCTGAGGCAACATCTGGCGGTAATAACAAAAATAAATAAATAAAATAAAATTTGATCATTCACTCAGCAGCATTCTCTTTGCAATGTCCTTTTTACAGCAGCTTTTATGAAAAGCTCAATATGGGGGATCCAGACCCGGCATCTCTCTGAACTACCCGAAAGCAAAGACAAGAACAGTTTCAGCTATGATCCTCAAGGCAAAGATGTGCAGAAGGCTATATCATATACTTGAGCCTTTTTTCAATGAGTCTGGTGGTGTGCATTTTAATCTTTCTAATCCTTCTTTTATTCATAAGAACATCAGCGGGTTTTTTTCACTGCATGAATCTGCATGATATGACTTTGGGAGATAAAAAAGAATCTTTTGCTAGCCAAGAATTTTTGCATTTTCATCAAACATTGCTTCAAAAGGGTAAAGTTGGTTTCAGGAAAAGAAAAGAAAAACCATAAAGGATATCAGATTTAAATGCTACCAAATGTGAGCAAAACACTGAAGAGAAGTTTTTAAATATCTGAGACTGTGTCTTCACGTGTTCTCTGGATCTGTTTCGTATAATGTGACAGCTTCAGCTCGCAATTCGTTATTGCAGTGGCTTTTGGAACTGAATGCCTCTTTTTTTCATATCCTCACTCAAACACGCGCACACGCTTACAAAAATATGTATCTATATATGTACACATGCACACAGAGAGACAAATACAGAGTGACTCAGCTCTGCATTCTACTTGCTTAATCAGTTTCAAAGCTTCAGTACTGTTCCTTTGCCTTATTTAAAATGCCTAAGGCCACCTTTCCCACATTGCTTATTTCAGTGCTGGGGTACAGAGCCTTTGAAAAAGCTGGGCCATCTACGCTTCCTTCTGCAGGTCACCCTCTCCTAAAAGCCCTTCTGCAGGTCAGGAGGTCAGCCCTTCCATTAATCACACAACAGCTTGGGCTTCAGCACTCAGTCTGCACACTAGTCCTAGGGAATCCTCAGAGACCACCTTTTTCCTGGTGGTCACTTGGAGCTAAGGAAGGAAACCAAGATCTGGAGGCAGAGGTTGTGCAAGCCCAAACCACAGAGAGATGGTATCAGGAATGCTGTGGGGTGACCACCATCACCCACACACTGCACAGTGATTTGATCTGCCCTGTGCTGTGGACAGATAGGAGTTGTAGCAACTCTGCTGGTAAGTACTAGTCAGGCAAGTATGGCAGCAGTGCCTAAGCCAGTACCTCCAAGTATAACTCTTCCCTAGTGCTCCCAGAAAAAGCACTCCTGATTTTCTCACTTCTATCAAGAAGTCAGGTAGACAGATCAGAAGAGTCTGAAGTCAGTGTTTCTGTCTTTTGGACTTCTGTCAGATATTTAACATTCGATCCTTGTTTTTTTTCCTCAGAAGTTTCCTTCTTCTCATTGCTTGGAGGAACTATGGAACGTTTTATTGGTTCCTTAGCTGCTCTCCTCCAGAACTCCTCATAATTCTTTGCTTCCTAAGGCTTCCTCGGGTACTTTTTCTTTTGTATCCCACAGTTCAAGCAGCAGAAAAGCTAACTATCCTGTTAAGTAGGGCAGCCTTTCTTAAATCGTCGAAAGAACTCTGGATAATCCTTTCATACCTGTCTCCCATCTTCAAGTGAAATGACTATGCCTCTTAAGTTGTCATAGGATGGAATTGAATGCTTTATATAAGTTCTATTCAAGATTCTCCTGTTTTCCGTACAGTTCATGACAGATCAGTCAGACTCTTCCTTTAGACTATAAAGAAGAAAGAAAATAGAGAGAGGAGAAAGTGCTCAAAGTGGATTTTCTGGTCAAATTCTGTTTAACATTTTTTCTGCTACTCGCCAATTCCCAGGCCTATGGTTCAGGATTATTTTTAGAAAAGCCACCTGGGGTTAAAAAAAAAAAAAAAAAAGAAACAAATCCTCAAAACAAAATGTTTCAAAATGCTCTGGACCAAAGCAATGTTCCCAAGACATCAAAGACTATACTGTGACCAGATGCAGCTTTGCAAACTTCCATAGGAAGTAGAATTTGTACTATAGGAAGGAAAAATTGTGCTTCTGTGCATTAAAGAGTCTATCATCAATTTCCCTACTTTTTGCTCAGGAGATCCCATGACAACTTCTGCACCAAATAGTAATTCAGAAGTAAAGAGGAAACTATGCAAAAAATGAGCAAATCTTTTGTGAAAAGAAGGTCAAAGAACAGTTTAACACAGAGAATTTCACAATCTGTTGGAGAAGGTCAATAGCATGATGGATAAGACTACAACAGATGTATTTGTATATTTACAAATGTGAAGCAGAAATTAGGGTCTTATTAAAAGTAGCAGCTGTTAATTGCCAGCCTCACATATAGACACATGCTTGGAGAGACTGTTAATTAACTGAGTGAATAACTGGAGGAGTTTCAGCTCTGAATTACTTGCCATGGCCTTAAGAAGTTTGGTGAGAGACTCTGATTCCCAGGTGGATCCCAAGCTGGATAATATTTGTTGGCTGTATGGAGGCAATGATGTCTATCTGAAACAGAATTGCCTATGCATAAGGATGTGTTGATCCACTAGGGTCAGCATCAGCAACTATTAAAACAAGCTGAGATAAAGAGCCTCCCAGATACCTGTTTCCGTATAGTCTGGAGATATCAGCTCATATAAAACTGCAAAATACTTGAGACTCAGAATCTAAAATTGCTTTCCTTAATGAAAAGCTTCCTTTACTGAAAGGAAGAAAAAATATCCTGCAGGATTTGAAATGTCAGCCAGCAGACAAGAAATGCAGAATCCCACTAAGCTTGGGGCACACTTACATGAGCATTTGTTGCAACAGCCAGCACTTACCTAAGGACATGATAAAAATCCCAAGGTGTTAATAATAATAGCATCTCAGTCCCTAGCAATATTCATAGGTTGTTGGTTGGGTTTTTTTTTTCTGCAAGATACTGGCAGGAAGAAACATGGAGTCTGTGCACGGAATTCAGAGCATTAATTTTGTGTCTGCCATGCTTACTAGGTAACAGAGATGATATTTTACCTTTAGAGATGAAAAATAAAGCTGTGGTGCACTCAGACCATCATGCAATAATAACTGATAGTGGCAGCTGAGATTGTAGGAGCATCTGCAGCTACAAATACTCAGCTGGGACTCCTTTAGGCTTCTGTGTATCATCTGGTCTTCTATTATCTCCTTGGGAATTAAACTAAGCAACAAATGGGTGCCATGATTTCTGAATGCTTGATAAAGGAAGTAAAAAATAAAGCTAATGAAAAATCCAACCAGTGTAACTGATACTGTAAAACCTCCTTTACTGAGCTGGGTAATGACTTAACAAGGGCATGCATAACAGACAAAGAGCAAAGGCGTTAGAACAGCTAACCCATTTGTTACCTGAGAGTTCTCTTCAATGGTAATGAGAAGATTGGAAGAGATAATTTGGTGCATTGTATTTAAAGAACAGCTCCTCGAGGTTGTCCCTGGGATGGACTGTCAGGGAGTATCAGGTTGCAAGTATACTGCTAAGACAATACTGAAGAACATGGGAAGAGCATTTGGTAGGAGTAAAAAAAGATTGTAAAGGTCTCTAAGTAATTAGCATATAAAGTTGTAGAAAACAATGTCAATTTGCAAGAAATCATGCCACCACTGAAATTAACAGTGAATCCAAGTATTTGACTGTAGAAGTGAAGTATTGCCATCCTGCAAAGGTTCTTATGACTCATCACGGTCAGTACAGAATTCACAGAGCACATGGATTACTCTGCCTGCTACTTTACAAAGCACCATCAGAAAGACGTTGCCAGAAATAATGAGTAGAAATGAGTCTTGCTGTTAGTATGTTACAGCAAAGTGAGCTTCCTGAGAGGATTTGGAGCCCAGCCACCAAGGGATGAAGGAGTGGGGACAGTTGCACATAGGCTGGTGAAACATCGCATCGTAGTTTGGTCCTGCGGGCTGTGTGTTCCGGCAGAGGAATCCGAATGGCTGCTATAAGTCAAAGCTTTAGACATCTTCAGACAAGTATGAGCTAGTGTCTGTCCTGCAAGTAATGGAGAAGATGTACTCTGTAAATCACATCAGTGATCCAAGCTTAGAGTTCTGATCAGAGAAGAACAACAAATCTGTGTTACAAAGGCCCCTATGTCATCTTTTTAAGTAATACCACTCAGCCCTCAACAATCTAATACTGTTCTGATAAAATTATTTTTGGATTCATGCTTCCTGAGATACTTTCCTATTTATCAAAAACTAGCAAAGACTTCTGCACCTGCACGGGTGCCAGATGCAAAAGACTTTTATGTCAGGGACCTGGGGTAATATTTCAAAAAACAGACCAATATACGAGTCAAGCGCAAGCATGCCAAACACAGGATTAAAAGAAAAAAATGGGAAGGACAATAATAATAGTTACAATGCTGTAACAATATAGTGGAAGACTGAATCTAGAGGAGAATTTTAAAAAATTGAAGTTTTCAGAGCATAGCACATTCCCGAATACTGTGCCTGGCCCATAAGTTACATACACTCCATTGCTGTATATTTGTAGTCCATCAACACTGAGAATAACTACAACATTCATAATCCTGGTAGGTAGATGGTGGGCTTCCTGGTTTTCTAGGATATTTTAAAATATTTAAATTTATGTTGCTGGTTAAAATTCTTGTAAAATTCAAGAGATAAGATGCTGTAATAATCACTGCAAGCAGTCACAAGGAGATATGTGTGTCAATAAATATGTAATTTTAAATGTACATATATGTTACAATAATAATAATAGCAATAATATTTTCTACCAGCACATGTAGAAGTTCTTGTTTGCAGTGTCTTAACACACTTCTCCTTGGCTCTACTTTCTGAATTCAGCCTCTAGGGCAGATGTTCAGTCCTACAATTACTTCTGAAATGATATTTCTATAGTCTAACTCCTAAGTAAAGAGTGTGGAGTACAGTATGGAAGGGTAGTTTTAGGCAACTTATTCTAACAGTTGCATTTTACAGTCTTTTACAGATTGGTCGCTGCATGGATGCATATATTGCACCTACCTTCCCCAGGACCTTACATATCAGCAAGAAATATCTCGCGTAATAGATAATCAAGAGTGGCAATTGAGCCCACATTCTATTGTTTTTCAATGTTATCTTGGATATGTTGCAGGTGGGTAGCATGGCTGAAGGGAAGATTAACAGGTACTTGACTAGTAAAGACACCGCAGGTCCATTGCTGCTGTAAATTGTTGGTTCATTACAGGATCTGTTCCAGGTTTGTAAGCAGTCCTGCAGGCAATGCTGAGCCATGGGGCACAATTCATGGACTGAAACCTAGGATTCTGATCTCCTTCTGGAGAGGTGTCTGAAGATTAGGAAAGATACCCTAGGGCATCTCATACTGTCACTCAACACCTACATCACAGCAAGCCTTTAGAGTCTCCAACTTGGAGTCAATTTTTACACAAAATATCTAGATGTATTCTGGCCTTTTTTTTTCAGAGAGTCACACTGAATCTTAAGTATTTCATTCTTTTCTGTTTATCTGGAAATAATTATCTCCAAAACAATACAAACAAGTTAGCAAACAAACAAGAATACCACTAGGGTGTTTGTAATTGAGACCTAGGGCATAATTGTTTATCTGTGGATGATAAAACACAGCTACTTATCTATGTTAACCTTTGACTACTTTCTTAGTCACATGGAACAGCTTATTAAACAAGAAAGGGTGATGTATAGAGGTAACAGCTACTCTGAGGAAGTTTGCAAAATCATGCTGTCACTGTTTCATTCAGCCTGATGAGGTCAGAGCCTTCTAATTAAATTCAGTGAGTTCAGCCCTCAGTCTGCACTTTCAGTTGTCATAAACACGGTTGGTATTTGTTATTATTTATACTGTAATACTTTTCCCAGGGTGTTTGGGTTTTGTGCATATACAGGAAGAAATAGACTTATTGCTATGGGGATAATATGTGCCTTCCTAACTCCGGAAAATATCTCTCTGACCACTAGACTTGGTAAGTGTTACTGAATTTCATCCATTGCTCATATCTGACTGTAATTTGCTGTGGAGCGTTCTGCCATTGCTTTCTATAAGGACTAATATGAAAATTGCATTGAATCATATTCAGAAATGAAAATAAAGGGGGAAGGAATGGGCCAGCTCCACAGGCTCAGCTGGAAGAAGCACCCCACCTCTCCCGGCTGGCAGGGCCAGTGCAGTGAGAGCTCCCTCTTCCGTTGCAGATAATTTTCATCATCAGCCATGCTGTCATTTTAACCCCAACATCTGGTTACCTGCTAGATTTTGTCATTACCCTACTTAATTTACATTTTCATTTTCAATTACCATTGTTCTGTTCTTTTACTGCTTGTTATTGTTTTCCTCTGTGCCATTGCTTGGGCTTTCCATTGACTAACAAAAAAATCAATATTTCTTCTACAGAAAAAAATCTGAATAAGTTGAGTGCAATAATACAATAATCAGGGCACAATTTTAAGTTTAAAAAACAAACAAACAACAAAAAACCAAAACAAAACAGGAATGCACAACATACTCAGAACAGCCTTCTCTATGGCCAGTTGTAAGAACACATCTTTGGCATCTTGGTGAAAGTTAGTTTAAAATGTCATCAGTTTTTGTAAAAATGGAATATATTCCTAGGAATAATTAATAATAAACAAGATGTTTTTTTAGTTAAGGAACTTATTTACTTCTTTCATCTCAATATGCTTATAAGGTGAGTGTGAAACTTGTTTATCTGACGAGGTCCAAGCCCAAGAATGAATTTTTAACACTTGGCTTTCAAATGCAATAAAAAGTAATTTCAGTAAGAACTATTTATGTTGGACATTGTGTTACTATCTCCCAATAATCTGCCTCCTTCTGTGGTGTTATGTCCTTCTCCTTTTCCCCCAACTGACTGGTTCATCAACTTAAATCTTTAGGGAAAGAAGAGTCATTTGCTAAATGCATTCACAGCCCATAGCACAGAAGGGTCCTGACCTGACTGGTCTTTGGCCTTAGAATATTTTACCTATTTGTTACCTATTATTCTTGTTTATAATATATCATGGAAGATTTCCATTGTTCTCATGTTGCATTGAAGGTTATTTTTTTATTCCAGTTAAATATGTCTTGGTTGCTCTCAGAGTGCCGGGTTTATGATACGTCAGATTCTGCAATACAATCGTGACACAGATTACACAGTATGATGGTTGTGTTACAGTAAGACATGAGGAAATAGTGCAACCATAAAGTCCTACAGTGACAGCACAAATGACACACCATGATTTTGCTTTTGTTTAGACTCTGCTGAGGAGCAAACGTCTGAAACAAAAATCCTGGGTTTGTCTACAGGCAGTCACAGTACTACCATCAGTGCATGCTCCTGTGTGTTTGCCTTCCTTCAACTCTGACCAAGGATGAGTGAGCACCCTTTTGAATACAAAGGCATTTCAATTTTCATGCTTATTCGATCCTGGGCCTCTGCTGAGGCTATGATAGTAAAAATGCCACATATAAAAATGGTTTTATGATACATATTTTTCCTTAAAAAGTCCAATAGTAACCGATTCTGCAATAGTAACCAATGCGTCTGATGATAGAGCATATTTGTGTGTGAGAGTGAGAAAGTGTTTGCATTTTCAGGAAAATTCAAACAAAATAATGGGGGCAGACACATTATTTGAATAGTTCTCCTTCTACATTTGAAAATTCCGGACTGTGCAACCAGCAGTTTCTCTGCCTTGCCACCATGTGTTTTAAGTCTAAGCAGCCACAAAATTCTCTGACCACTCATATGACCAAATTCCTTTCTGAGCGTAGGAGTTCAAGTCAACTCCACGGTCTTGTATTTTTACATCCACAGATTAATGAAAAATGCTGTATTTTTCTTATGATAGTATTGCCTTCTCCATTTGGTTTTATTCTTCACCAGTAAAATGTCTTTGGAATTTCTTACAAGTGGTGTGCTGAGAAAAACAATGGTAAGATTTCAGGAGTTTATATCCTAAGTTTCCAGACAGGGAGCAGGCAATATAATAGTCAGGAGTCTTTCAGGAAACAGATCTTGACCACACTGGATATTTAAGGTTTCATTGCATCTAAAAAAACAAAGAACTTAAAAGAACTCCTCCTCCTTTTCAAGTTTCATATTTCAATTTACGACTACAAAAGTCAAATTTAGTTCAGTTTTCTCCACATATAAAGCTGGCATGGCTGCATCATCCTATTTGCTGGTTCTCCTTCCACATTAACTTTTTAATCCAGTGGCTATCTTCAATTAAATTTGTGAAAAGTCTCAAAGATGTAACTTGTTACAAGTTCTGTGAATTTCATGACTTCGCTGTTGCTGCTACCGAGGCATTTGGTGTTTGGTAGCACATGGGCCCATGACCTGACTAACCACTTAACACTGCCAGCCAGTCCTTGCAGACTTTGCTTCACCTGGAGGGAGAAATAAAGTATAGAATGGTGACACAGGAGGGAGCTGATGGTCTGGTGGATACATCAGGGAGGTTTTGCAGGAGGTGAGTTAATGATCTGAAAAGAATAAGGACAGTAATATAAGGGAGAGGCAACTATGGATACAGCAGCAGAGGGATTTATGAAAGAGGAAAGCCAGCTAGCAGAGGTGATTTTGGAGAAGATGTAGGGCACTAGTTTATAGGAAGCAAGGCTGTCTTAGTACTGTTGTTACAACCTGCTTACTGTAAATGTAATTGCTTGTAGACAATAGAAGGCAATAATTGTAAATTACAAAATGTAGTGCATAAACTGTTATTTATATATAATATGAGACAATATCCTCCCTGTTAACAGGCTTGAAGTTTAATGTCTTACTAGATTATCATGCCAATAACGAAGTTTCGTTATTTAAAAGAGATATATTATGGGAAAAACAATCATAGCAGCAGTATTCAAGTACTTATCCACTCTGCAGTTTTCCCATGTTTCCAAGCTGTTAGTTGTTTTAAAAGGAACTATAATTGCATTAAATACTTCTGTGTGTTCAAAAACTAAAATTGCTTGGCTTTCCACAAGATTATTAACCTGCAGTAAACATGGGTGAGGTGTTCAGTGCAAACACAATTGAAAACGAATACAGCCTAGTCAACACTATCTCATTAAAATGATGAGTGTACAGCACAAAACACTGAAAGATAGTTCTCTGTTATATAAACTATTGAAGAATATTCATTTACCCATAGGTCTACACCAATGGTATAAATTTAGTAAGAGTACCTTGATTTTCCCTTCTGTAGCTCAAGATAAATACTTTGTCTCCTCAAGACTAACTAATTTTACCAGTGGGACTAGATCCCTTAACCAGTAACCTGCTGGCAGCTCTAAGGAACAATGCACTACATTCAGATCTAAGGGACCCTGTGTATATACAGTGTTGTCACAGAAGAATATCTGACTCTCAATTCTCTCCACCCTATCTTGCTTGTTAGCTCTTTATTTAAGCAACATCATATTTAGGCTAGACATTAGAAAAAGATTCTTGATCCAGTGGGTGGTTGGGCACTGGAACAGGCTCCACAGGGGAGGGGTCACAGCACCAAGCCTGACAGAGTTCAAGAAATGTTTGGTCAGTGCTCTCAGGCACTTGGGGGTGTCCTGTGCAGGACCAGGAGTTGGACTTCGATGATCCTTGTGAGTGCCTTCTAACTCAGGATATTCTGTGATTCTGTGATATTTGCTGAAGGAACCCAAAAGAAGAATGTATCCTTAAATGTAGGAGAGCTATGGTCAACAGCAACTGAATTTAGCATCCACTGGAAATACAAGAAGCACAAGTCCCAAATAAAATTAAGAACTTCCACTCCAATGTAATTTCCTAGGCAATATGGTCCAGTCAATGCTGGTCATTTACCAGAATAATAATAAGAAAAGTTAGATGGGTGGGTGAGCACCTGATAAGGAGTCCAGATACGTGACAGTTTTCCCCATCACGAAATATCCATGAAGTTACAACAAAGCAGTTAATTTTTTTCTTATTCAGAAGACAGTGGTGAATATTCAGGGATATTCTTGCTGAATGCCAGTGCGCAGATTCCCTCTGGAAACCAGTGGCTGTAAGAAAATAAAGGTATTCATAAAAATAGCTAAGGAGAGAACAGGAAGTTGGGCAGTTGATGGGCAGTTAATGTCAACAACAGACAGAAACAGAAATAAATCTCATGGAGGAATGGAAAATACTTTTCCTCTCTGAACAATGGTGCTAGCAATAGAAAAGTTATGTAAATGTATAATATATGTAAGACAGTGGTAAATCCAAAGATATTTGGGAGAAAGAAACACTTCCTTTAAAACTTCTGCTCATTTTTTCTTATGTATTTTTAATATGATTACAATAAAAATTACATTGCCCAGACAATACAGGTAACATTTTCCTAGAATACAGTAGTGTAGAATTTGTGTTCGTATCTGTATAACTGATTACAAACCTTTATTTCCTCTGTCTTTAGGAAAGGCTGCTTAAAGTTAAGCAACGTGCTGTATAATAAAGGATTTTACTTTATGTTTTGACATAAAATAAATTAAAATACATTTTGTATAGGGACATCTTATACTATGGGTATACCATTTTGGTTCTCAGAATAAAGTCTTGCAATGGACCTCATGCAAAAGAATAAATTCAGACATTTTCTAGTCACCACAATAAGGATGTATGTAAAATGTAGGTACAAGTTAATGCATTTTGATGTATGTGTGTGGAGCCAAAGTGGAGATAGGCTTACAGCAATATTTAGCTAAGCTCACTTTAAATGCCCCTTTTTTATCGGTGACCTTTCCCTTAGAATTTCTGTGATAACACTTGGGGATATCACATTAAGTTTCTTAGTATAAAATTGAGCACCGAACAGACTTTTAGAAAGATTATGGTGCTAGAGGGATATTTAATGGTGAAATCACTTACTGTAGCACTCATTTCTGAGAGCAAAGGTCTGAAGTGAAATGAATTTGGTGATCTTTGATTAGTCCTCATTGGGCAGAGGTCCATGTCTGAAGTCAGCTATGTGTATAATTAGGTATAATTTTTACATCTGTTCAATAGAGGTTAATTGAACTATCATAATAATTGAATTCCAGTACTTCTGATTTTTTCTGTTCCAAGTGTTCCTGTGAGATCAAAGCCAAGAATTCATCATCCAACACATTTGTAGGAAATTCCTGTTGCATTCAGTATTTGGTTTGTGGGTTAATGCAGGGCATTGGCATTTTTCAAACGTCTAAGCACAAATACAGATTCAAGCTTCCAAAATAAACAAGCAAAAGAAAAAAAAAAGCATGCTACACATACATTGATTCTATACTGAAAATTCCTCATAAATTAAAGGAACAGTCAAAAGCAGGTAGGTTAGCAACTGACAAAGATGGAAAAATCTCGTAATCCTACCTGTGTATTTTGCAAGAATTTCACTCTTATTGTGGTGGTTATTTTAGATTCAGTTTGTATTACACATATTCGGTAAGTAAACACTTTACATTAACATTGAGCCTGAAATAATACAGCTTTATTTTTTCCCTATAGTCACAGGTGTGCAAACACATGACAAAAGCATATGCATGAATGCTGTGTGTATTTGCTTTTCTGTGTATGCGAGCAGTTACACACATTTTACAAGGTTACTGTTCACTCATTCAGAAAACTAACAGGGGTTTTTTTTACTGCTTTCGTATGAGGAAAAAAAAATAGCCAGGCACCATGATGAACAGCATCCAATTATGCATTCATGTGGGATCCAACATTATTGGATTATTTTTGGCTCACTACACTTGTCAGACTTACTCTTTAATTTTTTAAGGAAACATTTTCTTTTCATTTACTGCCTTTAACATTTATGAAGAATACAGGAATACAGACTTTTGATATTGAAGTTCTCTGTTCATTCATATAGGCAAGGTACTGAATAAGTTTTCTTTAACAGAACAGGAAGGAAATGTATTGTCCACACCCATTTACCTGTAGGCTTCTCAGTGAGGACTGTCCACAGAGGTGTCAGAGATGATCAAGGAGTGCACTTTCATCAGAACTACTTCAGAAATTTAGACAGCTTATGAAAAATCATAGAAATTAAAAATATTCCATCTGAAAATAAATTTTTTAAAAATTGGCAGTACTGCCATAATGTCTCAAGGGCTTTATGAACATTAAGGTTGAATGACCCTGATCTGTCAGCTCACTGGTCTACTTCTCTCATGCTACACAGGTTTGATATTAGCAGTGTCTCACTTTGACGTAGAATGGGAGTTATGGGAGTTACTGTCTCTCTGGGAGGTCCAGCTATAATGGAAAACAGAAGTGAGGCACAAATATACCACAATTGCTAAATTAAGATTTAATTTTTTATTTCATTAATCTCTTCAAACTATAGAACTTTTTGCTGGTAAAATATTTCTTTTTAAACTAAAAGTATAGGTTTCTGAAGGAGGTTTGGCTACCAACCCGTTTTACTTTTAACTACCAAATGATTTTCTGAAGAAAGTTTCATTAATGACCTGTTAGACAAAGGACTGGTGTTACCACCCAAATTAATCTGAGTCTGTAAGTAGTTGTCTCATAACTTTTAGACTCAGTCAGGCTGGTGAACTGATTGCAGTGGTGTTTCTGTTTGAAAAGCTGGAGTCAAGAACAGTGCAGAGTTTCAACACTGCAGAGAATGCAGGACTGATCCCAACGAACACACTTAACCTCTTTTGCAAGTAAATCCCATAAACCAACTTTAGTGGTGCAATGAAGTTCATTGTCTGCTAAGTCATTGTGAATCATAAAGTCCCCATTTGTGTGGTATAAATCAACATAACTATTCAACAATTAAATCTACAATGAATATATTTTTTAAATTGCCAAGCATTATGTTTCATTTTACAAGCTTGCACTTGCATTCTTTACAGCCTACTGTCGTCTAATGCTTTATAAATGATACTTGATAAACAACAGCTGTATAATCTTAGAAATATTCATCAAGAGGCACATATATCCATGGTAAATCACTTTTGACTTGTACAATGCTGGTGGTTGGCATATATTCTCCTAACTGCTTGCATGTGGAACATAATATGACATGGCACTATGCTTCTGTGAGACAAAAATACATTCAGAAAACATACTAGGGTATCAATTGCAAGCAAGAATGAAAAACTTTTGTCAAGTGCACAGTTGCAAAGTGTAAATCTCATAGTAGAGGCTATATTTATGCAACTCCACTATGCATGTTTTGCATAATAATGCAAAATAATGTTTATTTTTAAATTGGACTTCATTGCACTAATTTTCACAGTTTATTGGCACTGAAAAATAAAGCTTAGGGAAGATGTGGTATCAGGGATTGGCTTTGCTCTCCCGTAAATTAGACCAAGCTGCAGCTCCAGTACTTCTCTCAGCTGTTAGAGTTCTACGAATTCTCTAGATTATGTCATAGTTTATTTCCTATCTGTTATACACATTTCAACTTTCAGAAAAGTCCTTGTGAGACAGAGTAAAAAATAAAAGGGTTAGGGTATTCTTTCAGATGCTTCTCTGTGACTTTTGTAGAGCCAGATACAACAGTTCATATGTCACAGTGAGTTTTGGGGAGGAAGAGATAAGGAGAGAAGAATATCATTCACATGCTGATATCAACTCTGTGCTGATGCTGTTACATAGCAGTTGGACTAAAGAATTGAAGTGCACTGTGATTGCCACCTTTGGGCTCTGTGCTGAATTGAATTGCTCGTTATAGCAGCCTCCAGCTTTATTGAGACTGTGCAGTTTCTATTTAACATTTACACTATAAGGTTACAAGTATTGTTCAAGAAGCACCATTTATCTTTTGTTTAGTATCTTCTGAGGAAGCCGAAGTCTGAGGTACAAACTGTGTCTACTCCACTCACACAGCAATTTCCATGATACAAGTTGTGCTTGTTTTTTAAGAATTGTGACTAGGATTCTCCTCACGTAATCAAGCAAAACACACCCAATGTAAACCCCTCAGTTAGGCTTCCTCTAATACCCAGTGGAGAAAAACAGACCAATTAATCCCATCCTAAATACTACCTGAAAAAAGAGGATGAACTTCCCTGTGGAGGGTGTGCAGACCCTAGAGGCAGCCTAAAAGGCTTCCTTGGAGTAGAAATACTTTTTTTTAATAGGGTAGTGTGAAGTGAGATGAGTGCAGCCAGCTGTGCCCCTCTTAGTCTCTGTGCAGCAGCCATCCCCCCAGCACAGCTGCCCTTAACTGCAGGGCACAGGGGGGTTGTGTGCATGTGGCACCATTTACCCCAGCTGTGCAAGTGAGATTTCATTCAGGAAAGTAGCTTCGTTTACCTGATCTGTTGTGTCTGCCTAAAATTAAGAATTTGTTCCATGAATGTGTAAATAGCTTTCATATGAGTTAATGAAGCGATAGAAAACCTTTTTTTCCAGCATAACCCTACAGGGTCTGGAGCTGATTAGGGAAGATGTTGCTCGAACAGGCTTTCTACTATTTGTTTGTATCCATGATACACACCTAGAGGAATTTGCTGTCTCTGCAGTTCTGCATTTGTGTCTATGTTACACCAAAACCTCAGGTTTTTGACAGAAGTTCATGGATTCTCTTTATATCCTCTTATCTCCACTATGGATAGAGGAAAAGCTGGAGCATATCTTTTATTCACTTATTGAGGCAGAACTTAGGCAGGAGTTCTCAAGAAACGAGGTACTGCACAGGAGGTCTCCTGGAAATCTAGTTAAAAGGTGAGCTTTGGACTGAGGGGGAAATTGCATACTTGTGAGACAAATGCTGGAAAATGAAGGAATTTTTCTCATTTCTCAAGTCTGAATTTGGAAATATGACTCAGATAAGACAACAAATTTTTCACCTTCATTTCTTGCTCATCAGAAGTTCTTATTAGGAAGTGTAAAAGGTATTTTCTTTGCCTTTTTTTTCCGACTTGAGGAACTCCAATAAATTAATTGACACTCCTATCTGTTGTGTTGGCATCTCTGGTTTTATCTGTGCATTGTGTCTATGTCTGTTCGTGAACAAACACAAGTCCTGCCCCTCCAACCTGTTTTAGGCCTTTTGAAACCTTTTTAAACAATGTGCTCATCAATAGCTTTTCATCTTTTAAACATTTCTGTAGAAACAAAACCAGATCTATGAAACCAAATCCAAGAACAGAAGACATCTTACTGATATACACTGCTGCAGAAATGAGAGCAAGTAGTAAAAGTTTAAAAGTTTCTCCAGTTAGGCACAGGCTAAATTTACATTTTGAAAAAAGCAGAGCAAGTACACTTGACTTAAACTTGTATTTCAGCTCGCTATTGTCACCCTGCTAACAACATATGACAAAAAAGCTTTACAGTGTATACTACTACTGATTAATTCTCAACTATAGAAGACCTTGCCTTCCTGGTGACATGAACGTTTCCAATAGAAGCAAAGGTACTTAAGAAACAAAGCATGTAGAGGCATCTTTTCCCCTTCTATTCTATTCCAGCTTTTGTTCGTTGTTTGGATTTCCTGAAGCAGAGGCAACATCTGTAGAATTGTGTTTAAATTCATTAATGAACCTCCTCCCCAGGGACTCATCTAATCCTTTTCTTGATTCATTTTAATTTTGGTCTCCACCCTGAAGCAATGAGTTCCACAGTTATGTGATGTATAAAAGCATTTTCTTTTCTTTGCTTTAAAACTGCTGTGATCTGAATGTGCTTCGTTTCTTAACATGATGAAAAGCAGTGACTAACAATTCACTACCTACACTCTTGAAATAATTTTTTGCTTTATAAATGTCTGTCATGTTTTTAACCTAAGGTGTGCTGTAGGATTTTTTGCCAAGATTATTGCCATCTTTACTTCTGTTTAGTCCTACTGAAAGGTTTTTGAAATAGGGTAACTGGAGTTGTATGCAGCATTAAATGAGTTACACATATGAGTTTTATTAAGTTGTTTTCTGTTTTGCTCTCAATTCCTTTCCTAAGAAATCCTAACACTGTAGTCGACACAAGTTATGCCGTCAACTTGCAGATTATCTTATAGAATGAACCCCAGTAACCCTGGATTCTCTGTCCATGATAGAAATAGTTATTTCAGAGCCCATTCTTTTAGTAATCAAGACTGATCTACTCCAAATGCATCATCGTGCAGTTATTCATAATGAGTTTTATCTGCTGTTTTATTTCCCTGTCCTCTCCAGTGAGCTCTGGAAGTCTCTGCTGTCCTACATCTCAGAAAGTCCCTCTGCCAGGCAGCACAGGAGAATGATGAACCATACAGATCCAACTGCAGATATTTAGGGAATTTGTTGGTTGAAAAAGTTGACCCCTTACAGCTATCCTTTGTCATCTGCCTCTAAGTCATTACTAATCCATGGCAACAGCTTCCTGTTAGTCCCATGGTAATTTATTTTGTAGAAAGCTTTAATTAAGAAATATTTCAAAAGCCTTTTAAAGATCCAAGTACTCTATAGCATTAGGATCACTGTAATCCATATGCTTGTTGAGAGTTTAAAAATTTCGAATACATTTGTAAGAAATATCTTTCCTCACTAGAACAGTGCATTATGCAATATACTTTGTTTCTCCAGATGTCTATTAATCTTATACTATATTACAGTTTTACAATTTTGCCTGTACAGAAATCAGACTTGCAGTCTATGGATCCAAGATCTCTCTGGAGTCCTTCATAAAGATTGGTGTCACATTTCCCACCTTCTGTTCCTCTGGCAATAGGTTAGACACCACTGTTAGCAGTTTAGTGATTTTATATTTGGGCTCTGTTATAAATCTTCAGTGAATACCATCTGTTCCTGGAGATTTCTTACTGCTCAGTGTGTCAATTTGCTCTAAAGCCTTTTCTATTGACACTTGAATTTGAGCCAGTTCCTCGGCCTTATCTCCCATAAAGAATGACTGATATCAGGACCTCATTCTCTCCTGTAATGAACACTGATGCAATAAATTAATATAGCTTTCCAGCAATACCCTCATCTTCCTTGAATGTTCCTTTCATACCTTGATTACCTATTGGTCCCATCTGAATCTCTGTCAGGCTTTCTGGTAATGGTATGTTTGAAAAAAGTTTTATTAATAGGTTACCTGTCCTTACTGTTACTCCTTCAAATCCCTTCTGGCCTGTCATACAGCACCTCTGTATTCAGCTTTCTGCCATTTATACTCCTTTCTCTTCTGTTTGTTCGGATGCAGCTCCCTATCTTCACTTCTGACAGCTTTCTCTGCTTTAGTATTTAACATAGGCCAAGTGATTTTTTGTTTCTAATTTATATTTTTAACGATTGAGTATATTTTTTCTGTATCTCTAATACAGAACCTCTCTAAATTGTCATTCTGGAAGTGTTTTACTCTGCTGATGGCTGCTTTTCTTTTTTATTTCACTGTTTCACCATTTTATATTTTTTTCTATTTTTAAAGACTTTGGTATTGTGGCACATTTGGGACCTTTCCCTTTCCAGTAATGAGGATAATTAATGTGGTCACTGTTAGGGGACTCTGCATGGGCAGATCTCTCTTCCCTGGGTAGCTGCTCTGACAAACCAGTCATCTCTAATACCTAAAAATGTTCTTTCAGAAAGCAAGCATGCCTATTTTTTTAGATAAATTAATTTATTTTCAGAATGTCTACTTTCATTTGCAATTGAAAAACAGTTACTGGGGGGTTACCTAGTTACCTAGATTTAGACCTTTTCTACCTAAAATTGCAACAAATTTATATGGTGTGGATCATACTGTCTGCTATGTAAATATAACATTTCAATTCTTAGCTTGATTTTACTCAGCGAATTTTCTTATCTACTTTACCGATTTATACTGAAGTAGAAGTAAGATCAGGTCTTATATTGGCAGATACACCTAAAAGGGATACTATAATTCGTAATAATTACAGACATATGCACTGTGTGGTCATTTTCAATCAAGCTTTTTTTCCATCTGCTTTCTTTCTTCATACTTTTTTCTTAAATTTATGGCTTACATGATGCATTTTCAATGAAATTACCAGTGAGACTCAAGAACTCTACAGATCTTCTGACTTTCACTTTCTTTGCTAATCTGTGTACTTATGAAGGAATTTAGCCATAAATCAGCAATAACACAGCTATCTTAGCAAAACCAAATGTCATCCATTCATTTGACTTCTGGTCCCAACACAGCCAAAATGCCACAGGGTGATCAGGAGACCAGCATAAGTGCTCCACAACAGTGCATTTAGTTTTTCCATTTGTCATATCATGTCAACTCATACTCTTCAACTTCTTGCCACTTAAGATGTAAGCAGGAATAGCTGTCAATATAATCTTCAGGACATCTACAAACAAATTTAATCAGCTGCACACAAGGGTGACTAACAAATTCCAAAGAGAATCAAAAGTCTTCTCTGGAAGCAGAAGAGATCTCAGTGCTTTGCTTTGGAGGTTATCTGTGTCACTGCCCTGCAGTCTTGTACTAAGTGCTCTCTTCTGATATTTTGCACCAGTGGACATGAACCTCCACCAGCATGTTTTACCAAGAATTCCATTCAGTCATAACAGGTATCACAGTACCATGGATTTCCACACAAGAAAAGTTTTGAACCTTATGGAGTTACCAGAGAAATTTCAAATTAAAACAGTTTTAAGGAGTGGTTATAAATAATAAGAAGAAATGAAAAATTTTAAAAAAGATTCTGTGGAGTGAAAAGTTGTGAATGGTTGTAACAAATGGAACTTTTCTCCCAATTAAGTGCATATTTAGTTCTGGTACTGTTCCTGTCATTTAGTTTCTCGTGTAATGTGAAAGTGATTTTCTTATAGAGCTAAGAATATTTAGTTAGCTAATATCTAAAACCTAATGAGAGGTTGCTGTGGAACCTCCTTCCTGCACTCAAATTGATATTGTGCAGAATCATGGGGGCAAATCTTATGTTTTCTGTGCCTAGTCAACTTCTCTCTTTACACCAGTCTTAAATGTTCAGGAGTTGGAAGGCAAGAAGATGCTTTTCTCACCGAATATTTTGTTGCAGTAGAAAGAAATCTTTCTGATCTGTGACAGGTACTGGCACAAAGTTCTGGCAACCCAAAACTTATAAAAGCCAGCTCTGATTATGCCTGTTTCTTGCCATCAAATGTTGCGTGCTTCTGTCATTCCAAGTAAATCTATCCAACTCATGAATCATAATCTATCAGAGGTCGCTTTTATCTTTTGGATTCCAGTGATATCTATCCTGCACTTCTGGTTCCTGCTCTTACACCTAGTATAAATCTTATGGGCAATTACTACTTAACTATTCAACTGCTTGCTTGGTTTTGCCATTGTAATTCAGATTAAATGACTAACAAATAAAAATGTTCCTGAAATTTTATTTTCACTTCTGTAAAGAAGAATTAATTACTTTGTTATCTCTACCTGAAGTTTTGTCCAATGTCAGAAAAATTTATAGCTATTTTTATTTCTTTCTTGAATGAGTGTGTATTTCTTGGACTGTATTGTGTCCTTTTATTTTTTTTTCTTGTTTTTGTAATGAAGAGGGAGTTTGTGTTCAATTTAGGTCATTACATGATATTACATAAAATTACACTACATAAATTACTGTAATTTAGCCCTGGAACCTGGTAAAATAAGACAAAGGAAAGACAAAAATATCATATTGGTTCTTTTTAATCTTCCATAGAACCTATTATTGCTTTTTCTCTTTTCAAGAGAGGGGAGTTGAAGACTGGTTGCATTTAGTCCTCATTCATTTGTTTATGCACCTTACCAAGAAGAGCTGTTTCCTGACTGTGATATCTTTGCTTTATGGATGGTATTGACAAGAAATTGTTGTATTTCATACCTTCATTACAGCCCTCCTTTGCTTGAGCCACTAGGAGTGACACAGTTCCTCTCCAGTGATGCAATCTCCTCTAGTTCTAAAATCTTAGGTTTGTGCACAGCAATTTTAACAATATGTACAAGTATTATGACTACTGTATTTTTTCAGAGGTAGGATATTATGAGAGGAAGGGATTGCTTGTAAAAGAAAGTATAGTGCATAGTGCTTTGGCTCTATATCCTGCAGGTAAACTGACTGATATTTTAATTTCCTTGGACTCTTTTGAAAGCTCTCTAAATGACGGTTCTGAAGAAAATACATAACTTTGGTTATCATATTTTATGGTTATTACTGTGTACACATTAAATGTGAATTAATGCAATAAAACAGTACATTTCACATAAAAAATACTATGAATTTCACTGCTGTTGCTGACATGGCACATATATCAATGTAATTATGGGTTACAAATCGTTGGTAAGAGAGGCAGTGTTACAGTTTTTGAAAGTTCCCCATTATGTGAACTCAGAAAGAATGCTGAAGCTTGTATTTAATTTATCTTGTCTGGTAGGCCTTTCAGAAAAGCAATATTGATGCTGGATTTATCTTTAGCTTGATGACAGTCAGAGTAAATAAGCATGTGGAATGTACTGGTGCCAATGAAATTGTTGGGCCTTGCTCCTCCCTGGATTAGTTTGATGGTGTGAAATTGTCACAGACAAGTGAACAGAAGAGCTCTGAGGCTTTTTGCTTCTGCAGGGCACTCACAGCCTGACACATCAGGGAGTTCTCTGTTCAGGAATCACTACATTTGCTTCAGCTCCACATATTTGTCTGGAGATGTCTGGAATATGTTTGTTTTTTAATAAATCACTGATCAAAAATGTGTCTTTTTAAGCATTTATACAGAAGAACAGTGAATCTGCAAGCTCTCCCATTCTGAAGATAGCAAACAGCAAAATTTGCTGTGCATATACCTGCGTAGATAAGAACTTGGATGAAAAACTGAGTTTTAATGACTTAAACAATTGCCAAATACCCATACCAGATGCATCTCCTGAGCCTGCTGAAAATCTCTAGCAGAGGTTGAACCCTGCACGTTTTACTTCATGCTTCCCGTAACTGAACACTTTGTGGATAGTCAGTTACCATGGCTCAGCTGAGATATAATATCCCAAACAACTGGGATTATTCAGCTGTACATCTGAGCCCGTGAACAGGATATTTATTTTATTACCATATTATTTGTTCTACTGTGTCGTTCATTCATTGCCAGTTGAGAATCAATAAAGTCTTCCTACGTTTATTCTTCACAGAACTATCTAAATACCACTTTTATACTCTTTTACATCATCCACAATCATACTTTGTCTTGCTGATACATATAAGTGTGGAATTTCCTTCCAGTTCTGATCCTCTGGTCTTTCAAATCACTCCTTCAGTATCAAGTCTTCCAAAGAGCTTACCTATGTTAATCCATTAAGATAAGAAATTTTGTCATGACCCTAATATTCAGAAAAATACCGGCATGCTAGTACCTGAGGAGAACCCTAAATGAGGAGGAGGTCAGTAAATTTTTTGGATGTACCACTAGTTTCCAATTAATGAAGAGCATTCCTTACACATCAGTGCTAGAGGTGAGTTACAGCACAGCAACAATAAAAATCCTGATCAAGCAGATGGGTAGCTGGTTGAAAAGGACTGTAGGAAAGGAGCAAGATTGGAAGGCGAGGGGACACAAATGAGTAGATCTCAGCTAAAAGAAGTAAACTGGACTGAAATGGTTAAAACTGTGGGGAGTTGGGTTTACACCTTAGGTATCTCATTCCTTTGAATCATAGAACCACTTAGGTTGGAACAGTCTTTTAAAATTATCAACTCCAACCCTTAAACAAATGCTGCCAAGCCCACCACTAAACCATGTCCTTAAGTGCCACATCTGCATGTCTTTTAAATACCTCCTGGCAAGAACTGGTGACTCAACTACTTCCCTGAGCAGCGTTTTCCAGTGCTTGACAACCCTTTCACCCAAGAAATTTTTCCTTATGTCCAAACTAAATTGCCCCTGGTGCAACTTGAGGCCATTCTGTTGTGTCATATTGCTTGTTACCTGGGAGAAGAGACCAACCAAGAAACCACCTTGCTACAACCTTCCTTCAGGCTTTTGTAAGGAGTGATAAACCACAGCTCCTTCAGCCACTCCTCATCAGAGTTGTGCTCCAGACCCTTCACCAGCTTCATTGCCCTCCTCTGGACACACTCTGGCACCTCAGTGTCTCTATTTTAGTGAAGGGCCCAGAACTGAACAGGATTCAGGCTGAGTACGGGAGGATGATCGTGCCGTAGTCATGCAAATTTCAGTGTCCCATTTATTAATACAGTATTAATTGCTGCTTCTTCATAAGAATAGATGATTAGAAAGCATTCAAACTTTAAAACAATTAGGTATTGTAACAGCATAGTTATTTCAAGAGATTAAATATCTTCTATGATTATATGAGCAGTTTACTTTCCAGCTTAGAGTCCCTTGTCAACACTTTCAGTATCCACCAAAGACACAAGATGCAGATGGTCAGCACCTGCTTGCTTCAGGCATTGGTTTGGCTGTATACTAAGTCCTAAGTGCACTGTCACTGCTTAACAAATACATCATAAATAATTACTGTAATTAATACTAAAGTTACTTCCTTGGGCTACTCATGCTTTCTGTGTCAGTTCTGCTGCATGTAATAGTGCTAATCTTTTAGGCTAAGTAGCTATGAAATTCTTTGAGTTTTGTGAGTTGTTTCCAGCAGCAGAAAAAAAATAAGTATCATTAGAAATTTGCCTCATATTTCTATTTATCCTCAGAGAATTCCTCATCGGTTCTTGCTTGTCTGAACACATTAGGAATCAGTCAAAAGGAGACTGCTCATAATCCCTAATCACCATTTCAAATTTTTCTACCTACTACCTAGTCCTGAAACGCTGTCCCTTAGCCACACTACCATGATTCCTTTACTGACTTCTAAGTTTTCCTGCTGCCTTTGTGGTGGTATCTGACTCAAATATATTTACAAATAGGTCAGAACAACACTCAGTCTCTGTATTTCCATTCAGACTCCAGGGAAAACTCCTAAGTATGTAGTTCTACAGACATTTTCTCTGGCAACAAATATAGTTTAAAAGGATCCTTCCACTCTTTGCACGTTTTTACTTGCTTTTATCCTGTTTCAGCCTCTCTACGCTGCATTAAGTTCTCTCTGAATTACCAGTGCAAATGTTTATGTGATTATAGTGTATGCTTGATCACTGACATGCTCCAAGGTAATAATTCCTTTTCTCATATTTGTAAACCTTTAAAGAAATTTAAAAGCACAACAAGCGGTTTTTTTTGTAGATTTGCCTTAGCACACAACCTTACTGCCCAACTTGTGATGGTAGAAGATGAGGAAGAGCAGAAACAAACAGGAGCAAAAAAAAAAAAAAAAAAAAAGAAAAAGGAGCAGCACCAAAACATACCACAGCCCTCATAGCTCAATGTGTATCCCAACCCTGTGTACCAGTTTGTGATTGGGACACAGTCTGATCTTGTTCCAAAATAAAGAGGAATGTGACTGTTACCTGATTTAACCTGATCTGAAACTAGCAATTATACTTACAGGTTCCACAAGGCTTGTGATGGCGAAAAGATCACAGCTGCTCTCTGGGAACCAGCCCACCTTTAACAGAGCTGCATCTTGCTGCATTGGGCTGTGTTTCAGTTTTTGGTTGCACCTAAAACAAATTGCTATCAATTAGCTAGCCTGTCTTTCTTCTTAGTTTCTATAGGCAATCTGAAAATATCATGGCAGAGGCTCAAGAAATGAAAGGGGATAATTGACTTTGATGATATGCTATGTATTTTGTTACTTTAAGAACTCTTCTTTGCTGCCACACAGCCTTAGGGATGTTTTGTTATTATCGCTGTTGTCAGTTCTGAACACTAAAATTTACTGTATTTGATGTTAAAATCTCAACTCAAGGTTGTAATATCTATAAAAAAATATTGCTATAAAGATTAAACTCTGAAGGGGTTGTTCACATCCACGAGCAGACAGTAGAATAAATACTGAAAATCTTATCTTTTTCTGTTTCTCTGAGAAGCAGGAAACAATATGAAAAACATTTATTTCTATTTGAGAGAAAATACTTTTAACAATACATAATCATTATCAGTCAATACTCAGATGTTGATAGTTGTTGTTTGGAAGATGCTTTTCATGATGACCTTTAAATGCCACAGTCCTAAGAGATGATGTACAAAGAATATTCCTTCATTTCAATATCTACTAGGAAAAAATTAAATTGCTTTTGAGTATAAGCCATATGTATGATAGTGGGACATATCTATGCATTGGCTCACCCTGCACAGTGAGAAATGAACAGGATATCACCCTGAATTTGAAATCACCACCTTTGGGCATGGCATTCCTTGCTGCAAACAACCGTCAATTCATTACTCTTTAAGTACAATGTCAGTGCTTTTTCTATGATCCATCTCACTTATTTCTCACTAGAGCAACACATACTATACAAAAATATTTTCCCAAATGCAATCCTAACCTATTAGTGTTTGCCTAATTGTCAGCAGCAAGATTTTGCGTGAATTTTACAATTTTATCCAGCTATGCAACTAATAGGATTATTCAGAATCATGTTAATAATATATTTTCTCAATTTTGGAGCTGCAAAATTCTTATGTTGTGTTACATTGTTCAACAGGAGGAGTTGAGATGAAACTTTTTGTATGGGGAAGGTACTCAGTAATTGCCTTTTTGTAGTTTTTTGCATCTCCTTTTGAATTATTTCAAATTATGTGATCAATATTTGATGCTGGCGATAATTCATTGAAGAGAATACTGTGGGGTCAATAAGTCTTACTACTGTTGAGAGTATCCTGTGTGTATTGGCCAAATCTTGTATCCATATGCTGGTTTTTTCATTTGAATATCTAGGAAGTAATTGCTGTAACTGATTAATTTTAGAATAAAGTGCAAATGTAAACTTAGACAAATACAAGCTGCCTATTTAGTCTTGTTGAGGTACTTATATTTGTTGAAATATGGTATTTTGGCAGCAGAAATACTGCTTAGGAAGCAGATAATTACTCTTATAAATCAGATGATCTTCTGAATAAAATGACATATTCACAAATGAGAAGAGTGTCTCCAAACTCTGGCTCCTTACCAAATATTTTATATTTGTATCTGTAATATCTGTAATATTTTATATTGCAGAATAAAGCACATGAGGAGTGGGAAAAACTAATTTTGTGAAAGTGGGTGGAACTGACACAGTTTTGGTTTTTTTCTCTTTTTCCTTTTTTTTCAAATCTCTCCTTTGCATTTAACTTCCCTTTTATGCCCCTTTACACCCAGTAATCTCCAAGTTCTTTTAAATCATTAATGAATGAACCAGGCTGAACCAGGCTGAAACAGGCCTCCCACTGATTTTATAAAGCAGGAACATATAATTAGGCTAATTTACAGGAGAAAGAACTGATGTGCTGGAAGGGTGAGTGACAAATCCAAGATCCCAAAGGACACCCAAACCAGAATCAGTTATAAAACCTATGCCTTTTACCAGCAAATATATTTTTTTTACCCAACTCACTTTTGCAGTAGTTGTAGAGGAATGGATGCTAATGTAAAATACCATCTCCTCCTACAAAGGGAGTTGTGCTAAAGCACTGGCCAACAAAAAGCACTTGTCAAATTAACAAGGTGATCAAGTTTATGCCTTCATCCCCCACCACAAGTTTGGCCATGCAGAATCCAAGCCTTGGGTCCAGATCCACAGCTGGCAGAGGGAGATGCCCTCGTGCCTCTGCAAATCTAGGCCCGTTTCATAAAAAGACCAAAAAAAAAAGTCTGCTGTCAGGATGTTTTAAAAAGATTTTACTTAATGGACATCGAGGAAAAGGAAACAAACCAAAGTACAACTTAACACTTATCTTCAAGTCCACTGTGAAACCTGCATTGAAGCGATAAAGTGGTCTCTGTGACTCAGTAAAAGCCTCTGTTTTCGTCAGTCCTTTATTTAAAGCTCCACTGAACCAACCACATAAAGGAAAATAATCTTCAACATATTTTTGTGCAATGATTAAGTCTGCATGAGCTCCAAAAGCAGCCACGACTGACAGTGGAGAAGAGGGTCCTGGGATATTCAGCTGCAATGTGTTGCTTCTGTGAAGGTCATCTCTTCTTTCAATCACAGTGAATGATTGACTCAACATGGAGTTCATATTGCACGGCGTACTTTCAGAAATGATTCATGTTAATGGGGTATCTCAGGGGATTGATGTTCAACAGAAGCTACATCTCAAGCTTAAAAAATGATTTAGCAATATGAAAGCCTACAAACCAAAGCTCACGTAGAGACATTTGATGGTAAACATCAGAGAATAAATACAACTAAGAGTCATAAAATTGGATAGACAATAAATCTGACTGTTTAAGACCTTTTGGGGCTCAAATCATAGAATCCAACATCACTTACACAGCCATTCCTTGACTCAACTGTGCATCTTCTCCTGAGACGAAAACAGAAGACATTTTCAGCATTCTGACAGGTTGGAGCCGCTCAAGGAAGTAGCTGTGTCAAAAAACATAACTAAGTACAGTTCTGAGGAAATACAACTCCCCCAACACTACCCTCTCTCCCACCTCAGTGTTCATGGGACATACCCTCAGCAGAGTGGCACTGGAAACCTTTATCCGGATTTGGAAGCGTGGCAATGCCACCCTCAGGCTATGACTGGGAGGAGAGGTGACACACTGTGCCTTTCTCCCCAGGAGCCACCGCTCCTCTGCCTCCCCCAAGGCCAACACTCCCTGCTTTCACATACCTGGAAGTGTTTATTGGTTAATGTTGAACACATGACACCCCGTTATAGGAAAGACCAGATTATGCCAAGGTTTTCTCCATCAGTGTTTCTCTCTGACCCAGCTGTAAGTTTTGTGGAGAGACCTGGTGGCTGGCAGCCTGCTGGAATTATTGGTGAGTGTTAAGGAGGAGGTTATTAGGCTGGAAGTCATGCAAATATCTACTCATATCAGGGCAAGGTTGTGCAGGGGTGGTTTCTTTATTACTATTCCAAAGCACTTTTTTATATTTTGTCAAATGTTGACATTGATGGGGGAAAGAGATTGTCCTTGACCAAATATAAATATAGAAAACATGAAATCAGAAAAGAAAACATTATATGTTTTAGCTTTCAGTTGAACTGACATTTGAGAGGGATTTCTGTTGAGGGAAGGTGGTGCTCTGTTTGCAATTGTCTGAGTTTAGATAGGCATAACCAAATAAGTGGATTTTTAAAGATCAGATCAGTAATTTTGAAGATTATCTTGGTATATATTTGTTGTCTTTATTAACATGTTATGGTAGGACTACAAATATTTTTTTCTGTATTGGGCTCAGAAATGTAAGTTATCTGCAACTTCTGCTGTCCAAATAATACATTTAGCACCCTGAGCTTCAGAGGAAGTTTTACAAACCTCACAGCCAGCAAGTGACCATTTTTAAAAATCATTACTTACAATAGGTCTATATAGCCTTGATATCTATATGCTTGTTCAGTCCTTTTTTATGTTAATGAATTCTTAGTCTCAATGATTTCTAATGGTAGTGAATTTCGCACCTGAAATACTGTAAAAGCATTGAGCTTTCTGCTGCTTGCTTGCACCAAATGGCTCCTTCACTTTACGAACAAGGTCAAGCTATGGGTCCCTGACTGCCTGCTCCAGAACACACAGTATTGTGCAAACTCATGTAGAGTAAGCAGCCTTTATAATCTCTAGGGAGATTCTTTTCTTTCCCCCCCAGCAGCCACGTGGAGGCTGGGTGACACATAGTCCACTGTTTTACATCTCTGTTCCTGTAGCGCCACTCCACTGCTCTCCACATTTGTGATTGCCACAACCCATTGCACAGTCCTGTAGCTGATTTGCTTTTTCAAATGCAGTTGCACATTGATCTGTTTGCAGTGAAGTCCCAGGTCTCTTTTAGATGATATAATCAGGTTAGAGCTTTCCAGGTTGAACAGATAATTTTTTTTGCAGCTGTATTTTGATGCTCTTTGTTATCACTCTGACTTTTCACCTATTTAATTAAAGTTTCTTTAATATTCTCTACGGTCACCTCAGGTCCTGTACAGGTATACAGTTTAGTGCCGTCAACAGACTTTGTTGAAATGCTATCCTTTCACCTTTCCAAGTCATTAATGAACTCACTAAACATCATGGCACATCATAAGGAGCACCTGGGGCAATTAATCCACCGCTGTGATGGGATCTGGTCATTTAATCTTACTTGTTTTTCATCTCTAATCAGGTCTAGACTGCAGCAATTTTAAAATCTTGTCTTTAAAAGGTTCAAACTGTGTCCTAACCTATCTGTTAATGTACATTTATTTCATATTTATAATTAATTCCCCTAGGAGTAAGTATAATTGAAAGCCCAAATTCAAAAATCTGTCTAAAATTCTAAAGCCCACTTTGAGAAAAGCCCTACCAAATGGTCAGCCTGCTGTGTTATTACCTGGCTAAGCCTTTTACACTGGTGGGGTAGGAATTGTATGAAAAATATTTTCTGCTGCTTAAAATATTCCTTTACCAGATGCAGAGTCTTGTGCTGCCTTGTCCATCTACTGTTCTAATTTCTGCATATTTTTTAAATCTCTTAGCATTTCATTTGCTATAACTAACTGAATGGAATGCTTCAAATCTACCATAGAACTGAAAGGTGGATAGCATGAGAACATAAATAATTTGTGGAGCAGAGACAGAAATCCAGGATTCTCCTATCTCAAGAGATCAACACCACCTATATCTTTTGATTAATGATCAGAGGAACAAGAAATTTATCATAATTCCCCAGTGATCTCTGCCCTGATGTTTATCTGTCATTTTCTAATTACTTTCTTCGTGTGAATATACCCAGTTCTATGAGGGCAATCTCATATTTCTAAAACTCTTATCTATAGTCAGACTGTCTTGTACTGTAATTTTTCAGACAGTTTTCCCATCTACCTTTTTTTTGTTGTTGTACACTATAGGATACAAATGAAACTGCTGGTTTTGCCTACTTTGTGAACAATGGCATTTCTATTTTTTTAATGTAAGCTGATACAAATTTTTCAAGTATGGGCAGACAAAAGGCAAAACAGCATCTCAAAACGGATGCATATTCTAGTTATTCTCCTACCTCCTGAGAAACTGCCCTCAGGGACAAGGGAAGACAGGTTGAGGGAGTTGGGGCTGTTCAGCGTGAGAAAGGTGGGTGAAAAATTTTTTGTAAGGGGCTGTTGCAATAGGACAAGGGGCAATGATTTTGAACTAAAAGAGGGTGTATTTAGGTGGGGTATAAGGAGGAAGTTTTTTACAAAGGGTGTGGTAAAACACTGGAACAGGTTGCTCAGAGAGGTGTGGAAACCATCGGGGTTTGGTTGGATGAAGCTCTGAGCAACCTGATCTAGTTGAGGATGATCCTGTTCATTGTAGGAGGGCTGGACTAGCTGACCTTTAAAAGATCCCTTCCAATCCAAACTGTTTTATGATTCTATGAATATCAGGAAATGAATCAATAAAAAAATGAAAGGAAGAAAAAGAAGAAAAAGAATCTTCCTAGAAATCTTGAAATTACCTTCTCTTAATCAGTCCTTCTTCAGAATTCTTTAAATTTTCTAGTTTATTCCTAACATGAAGATTCAGTTTTTTCCTAACTTGACCATAAAAGCCCCTGCTTGGCCTCTCTGAAATCAGAAACTTTACTTCATCTACTAGAAACGGCTTTTTAGCAAAGAATAATATGATTTTAGTTGTATTAATCACCTCTGCTGAGCTTCAGTAGCTCTAGCAAGGTTAGCAAATGTGTAGATGTAATGGGCCTGTAAAAACATTCCCCATTTCTTTGAGATTTTGTGATTATTTTTCTTTGTCTGCTGAATTAACCAAGTAGTGATTAATGTTGGCCTGATAAGCCTTACATAAAAGTGAGACATTAATTTTATCTTTATAATCATAAGGCTGTCTAATGTCATGAATGGCTGCAAGAGGTCTGAAAAGATTAAATAATTGTGAGCGAAGGCTAACATTTCTGATCCAAAGAAAAAAAAGTCAGGACTATTTTAATTATTTCCTCTTCTTCTAGCAGATATGTGAACTGCAGCTGAGATTTATGTAGTTTACATTTTTTTCTGAGGTGCAATGACCCAAAGGGGGCTGCTTTTCTTCTTGAATATTTAAAACATACCTTTCATCAATCTTTTTCTCTTTCTCCCATTCCTGGGTACCTCTCCGTGTTGTCTAATTTACACATTTCAAGATGGAGCAGAGGAAATATGTACGAAGAAACCACTTGCTTTGAGAATACTCCTGAAATACCATTTGTGCTCCACTGTTTACCTGGGCAGCCTAAGAACAGCCCATGATCACAGCCTTTCTTAGATAAAGTCACTTTATTTGGGTGAATGTTTTATAGGCACAGTAATACTCACATCCTGCTACTGGTTAATTCAGTAGAAGAATGACCCCATATTTCAAATATTATTCATGGGCAACCATTCAAACTCACAGTGGGAATCTTCAAAAGCACAAATGGAGGGTAAGTCTCAAATTCTTTTTGACTTCCAGCAGGACTGAGACTCCTTGTGGCTCAGAACATCTCCCATGACCAATAAAATGCCAAGCTAAAAACATTGCACTGCAGTGAGGTTGACTTATGCTGAAGATAAGACAATGTCTCTGAGTTTATTGAAGCTATTGTTTTGGGTAGTTTTATAGCTTAACCTTCAGTAAGTGTTATAAACACCATATCCTTTAAGATTACAGGGAGAAGAAATTTATCTAAAAGATAAAACGCCTGATATGTAATGAAAAGAAAATGCTGGTTTTGTATCAAGTTCAAGATTTAATGCATACAAACGTGAACTGCCATGACATGCTTATTGTAGTGTCTGCACTAGGACATGTTCCCAGAGGAGAGGGTGCAAAGTCAGAGGAGGTTTCCCCAGGAGCTATGCCCTGTGAGGTACCTGACCCAGGCACATGGTGGGGGTCTAGCTGTGCAGTTCCCCCTGTTTCTAAGTACACTGAAGCTGCATCCAGTCTTAGTATCCTTTCACACATCCTTAACTGTGGTACTTCAGTTTATTGTACACTAATTAGACCTGTTGGTTGAAGGAGAAGAATCAACACCCCATAATTACTTCATTGTAAAATGTAATGAGCTTTGGAACCTGACTTACTGTAAAAATTGCAGCATAATAAATAGAACACGGTTTTCCAACTATAAACCAGCAGTGAATTCTGTTAGTGTATTTCTTCATGAAACATGTTTATGTGATAGTCTTCCAATTTTATGGCTGAAGTTTATCACCATAAGGTGCATTTCATGACAGCCAAATAACTACATTCAGTTAGACTTGTCACCATGTGCCTTCGGTATCAAGACACATGCTGATTGTATCAAACAGTGTTGACTGTCTTTGGCTGCAAATAGAAAAGATGATTACACTGTTCTCTTTAGATGTGATGTAATATTATTCACCTCACTAAAAACTGAAGGTCAAGGTTGTCTAAGAACATGAGAAAGATCATCAATTGAAAGCTTCATAATGTGATGATAATGCACTAAGAGAGACAGCAGTAGTTTTGCATTAATATTTCTGTGATTTCTTATGCACGAAGTAGTGCACAGCCTACAAACTAAGCAAGTGACTACTGGTATATTTATACAGAAAACAGAACAATTTCAGCAATTCTGATGCTACCGTATTTTGCCGTCACTTATTTATCTCACAAAGGTCAGTAAAAATTTGCACTCCTGTGTGAAATTCCAGCAAAGGATTAGTACCTTATCAATATATTTATGCCAGAATGTCATTATCATCTCCCTGAGCCTGTGAGAAAGCTTGAGTAAAATAAGGGACAGTGTGGAATCTAGTGAAATAGTTTTAAGTAAAAAGAGTTTGTTCAGGATCATGGCCAAGCCTCGTAAAACCACTGGCAACCCAATTTGTATTGAATGTGGGTAATGGAAATGCTTGAACCTCATTCTGGTAGTAAATACCAAATATATTGCGCACCACGGTACACATTGTGGAATTTGAATGGAAGCATAAGACCCACAGTAGCTTTAGGGGGAGACTGATTTCTGCCAGCTGCACCTCAAGCCAGCAGTGCATCGCTGGGTGAGAGGCAAGTGGAAGGCAGGGAGTGTGGAACCACGGTGTGCCTGGTACCGAGCCTGGCGTGGGGATGGCTCTGGCTGCCATGGCAACCATGAGAGGAGCTCCTGCTCTTTGCCCTCAGCTGGAGACACTTGGTCCCCTGCTGCCTTGTCGCCTGTGGCCCTGTGACAGCCAGACACTCACCCACTTAGCTGAAAAGAGCGGAGAGAAACTGAGCTGAGGTGGGTTTTCAGCTATCCCCACTAGCATGTGAGAATAGGAAAATTCAGAGGATAAACCCAGCTTTTATACTGACATGATAATCATAAAGAATTAGAGCGTAATCTGCTTGGAAAAGACAGTTTAGTCTAATTTAGGACTGCATATAGAAGTATTTTTATGGTAGACATTGAATGGCATTGCAAAGCAAAGGAGGACAGGCATTTTCATCCTTAAAATGTGTCATTGTAATCCTTAACCTTAATTTCTCTCATTTAGGACCCCCAGTACAAGGGATAATATATAATCTACCTAAATAATCTTAAATCTAATAATACTGCTGTATATTCTTAACATCAACCACAGCTTAGTGCATTTTAGTTTAGGAAAACACATAGAGCCTGGAATAATGACAAAAGTTGAAATTATCTTATCTAGAAAATGTTGTATTCAGGGATTAATTTTAATGAGGTTTTAATATATATATTATTGCTTTAATTTTAATTTTTGTGTTTTGTTAAATGAGTTGTCCCCTTAAGAACACATTAAGGAAGAGAAACAAATCATCTTACCAAGTAATTTTTATTAAATGTCACCCATGACAGTGCTGAAATTTTGGTAGATGTTTCAAAAGATCAAATAATATACTGGCACGATCATCCCAGGTTTTCCTTTCAATAAGCAAAGGGAAGTATAAGGAAACATCACAGAAGTTTTAAAAGAGGGAGAGATGAAGAGAGGGAGAGAGAGAAAGCAAGTGATACAGCAAGAAAAATGAAACTGAAGTCATTGACAGAAGGGAAGTAAGAAGTAGAGAGGCTGCCAGGTGAGTAATGAGCTAGAGCCACAAAGACATGGGTGGGTGGTTCTCAGCTGGCAGCTATTGATGCTGCTGGGGCACCTCTTGCCCCATCCCCATGCCAGGGGATCTACATGGGGTGCCTGCTGTTTCTCACCCTTAAATTCTTAACCAGGAGGTATTGAGAGAGAGATCCCTTCTTCAGATCAGCTGACACTAAGATCTGCACCATGGCATCAGTTTTCCTGGCACAGTGGTTTTGGAAATGTGATCTCATACAGCAGCAGCTGAAGTCAGTGACTGCTGCAGGTGCTCAGCTGTCTCATCCCCTATTCTTTTCCTTTTCCATGCACCTGCCCCTGCGAGGTGCTCTGAGAGTTCAGTCTGAGGGAAAGAAAAGAGAACTGGAAAGCTCCAAACACATTGTGGCTTCCATATCTCCTGTCCTGCTGCATTCCTGCACCTGGAATGGTGTTTGTCCTGTGTGTGACAAGGGGGTTGTGCTGTACCTGTCTATGTCTGGGCACTGGGACGTGGTCAGGGAGATACTCTGTCCTTGGCAACCCTTCAGAGAGATGCAAGCTGGGTTACTCATGTGGATAGAGTGGCAATATCAGTCCTTTAAATAGCTACATGGGGGACTTTCAGTTTCTCATATATGTAAACCATTCTATTTAGATACAAAACATCTCTTTTTCTGATAGCAGAAGTGTTCCATGCAGGCTTTGTTCCCACAAAGGGGCCAGAGTTCAATTTTGTGTAAAAATGTCTGGTGATCAGAAAGCGTTTGCTTTGTCTGTTTTAACTGAAAACAAAAGGAGACTGCAAGGAAATTTAACTCCTCCCCCCGAACACTACTACTAAATTTTATTGCTAATAACCCTATGCATAATAATCAGTATTTTGTCCTCCTGATTGTCTTTTCCTAACATTCAATTTTCAAAGGGCCTAGGTCAGACTATGTAGTCCTTATTACTGAACATGCATAACGTTGGCTTCTAAATTCCTTGTAACTATTCAAATAGCAGCTCAAAAAGACAAATTATCCATCACTCCAAAGTCTTAAAACAAAACAAAAGGCACCATATTGCCACTTTAGGGACACATTTGTTGCCTGCTGTTGCTATTATATATGTCATTTCAGTCCTGCAGTTAGCCATAAACTACATCTTTTCTTTTTCCAGAGAGAAATAAGAGATGCCTGAAGGGAAGCAAGAATGGAAAGCATCCTTAAAATGACTGATTTACAATTGGTAAGGAGATACAATATGAAAATTATAGCTTTCTGAGTGTGTCACATGCCAAGTTTGCACAATGCTCTTGCTTTAAAAGCTGCCCCACAGGCCAGTGTGATGGCTCAGAGAACAGCATGGCACACATGGAGCTGTGTGACAGGGAGAGATGCCAGGTCGTGGTCCCAGGACAGGCAAGAAGCTCCTCTCAGGGGATGGGCTCATGGGACACCTCTACTGCAGAGACTGCTGCATACAACCCCCTGCACAAAAGAGAGCATGCACAACATACCTTTCTGCAGTACATGTGAGAGTGGAATGGAAACAATAATGAAGGCTCCAGAAATATCAACTGAGAGAAAAAAAAGGCCCTTGTGATTCAAACCAGAGGCGGTTTCAGGAAGTAAGCAGCCTCTCAGCATAAAACCCTACCCAAGTTCTAGTGAATAAATGAAAACCAATGCGTATTTTATGTGACCATGAAAAGCAAACATACAGAATGCTATTTTTAGGCTCCTGGGATTTAGGAGTCTGGTGTGAGTTAATCTGCTTTAGCTCCTGTGCAGCTTGGTCGCTAACCTAACCTCTATCCTATTGTTAAATAGGATCTGCAGCTGCAGCCTGTACATTGCAGGGTGGTGTTCTAGAGCATCTATCTGCACTTTATCTGCATGGTATAAGAGGAATATGGGCATTTTGGGGTGTCAGAGATGCATGGCTGTTCTCTGCCTTTTTGCACTCTAAGCCGATAAATGAACAGGAGAAGCACAGATTCATTTTGCATTTTAAGTAAAAAGCATGTCCATCATGTAATTTTGTGGGGAATTTGGCCCAGTCCCAGGGTTGGTATGGTGTCTGTCTCAAACACCTTCAGCAAAGTAGAGATGGATGCCTTGAGTCTGCATCTGAAGCTTACTCAGTTTATTTCATAATCTAGTATTTCATAAAAATCCTGCTACTTTCTACTAGCATAAACAAATCAGGATTGTGTTGGACCATCACATCTATTATTTACTGAAGTGCTTATCATCTATAATTTCAAAAACTCCTCTTCAACACCTTTTGTATTTTTGCTGTCTGGATTTTACTGTAGCATGGGATTCCTTATTTTTCTTTCATCCATTGTGAAAAAGCACTTCACTTTGTTTTCTGTTTGTTACCTGATAATTTCATTCCATGCCTGCTCGTTCTGATCTTATCAGAAACAGGAATGATTCTTTGTCAGTGTTGTTCTCCAGTCACTCAGGACTGCAAAACCTTTTCTATAACTTTCATGCTCACCTTTAGGATTAGCTACTTTGAAAAAAGCATAATCAGCTGCATCTTTATTCGTTCCAGATTTACAATGGTTTGCAAATAATTTATGTATAGAACAGATCTCACATGTCAACTTCTTCCACTGAGCATCTGTAATTTATTCCTGATATTTTTTATATATTAATATTTAATTTCACATTAATCCATGAGAGGATATTCTGTCTTATCAAGTAATAAAATCTAGCACTCCAAATATATATAGATTTTTTTTATTTAAAAATCTGTTATTCTATGGGGAATTCCTGAATATGGAGCTTGTTGCACCAGTGTCTTCAAGAAGCAAATTTGGTTTATTACAGCTATAAGTGAGCTACTCCACAGAGCTTTACTAATAAGTTGCACAGTGATTATCACTCTGGTGTTCTTATTTCCCCATCACATGCTGGGATGGTTGTTTAAAAGTCTTGTGAACTTGTTTTGAAAAACGATCCTTGATGCAGTAACCCAAGAGTATAAAACAGGGTGACATTACAGTTTGTGTGTCTCCAGCTTTAATTTGTATTTAATAACCTAGTTTTTGTTAAGTATATTAAATTTAGTTGACTTTTAAAAGAGCACCCACTGAGCTTTATGCACATGCAAATTGTATGCCTGTTTGCTATAGAATTAAACCCTCAATTATAATGGCAATAAAGATGTAGTTATAGTTTTAATAATCAATTATCAAATAAGTATCCTGATTAGAACTTGAGATTAAGTTACTGATGAAATGTTCCCTTGTATAGGAGTTTCAGGCACTGGTTTTTTCAAGGAGATAGATCCTCAAACCCGAAGAAAGAATACCTGGATACAGATTTATATTTAAAAAAACAGGTAAAATAATTTTCTCCAATATTTGCTCTTGTTGCCACAATAAAAAATAGCAGGTCTGTGTCAAGATTCCTACCTGCATCAATGATCATTTAATATGCACCTGGTAGTCAACTGTAAATGGGGATTTGGTGTTACTTTTTGAACTGTTCATGAGCAGTTCTATTGTTTGAGACAAATATCTTCAGTTTCTCCATGGGCAAAGTAGAAAAAACAGACAGGTACTACCTATAGATACTGTAAAAAATGCTTGAAGGCATGAAATTGGAAGAGATAAATACAAAGTACCACTGGGCTGAGATGTAACTGTGATTGAACAAAAAGCTTGGGGGAATAGGAAATCAAAATAGCTAAACTATTTCTCTGGCCTTATTGCTAATTGGCTGGTGATCTTGGGTAACATCAGGTAGGAATTGCATATGAGACCTTCTTAACAGGGTGTTGAACTGCACAGCTCAGCGCTCTGTGCTCTTCTCATCCTGTATCTAGGCCTATAGTGTGTTTTAGTGAAGTGCTTGAAAGTGAAGTTTGTTCACCATTTGACATTTGGAGCTAGTTTATTTTCAGTACGTTGTCAGAATTAAACCTCTGATGTTTTCTCATTTTTGTGTGGTGTTCAGAGCATCAATGTTTGCCTTGTTGCTTTCCCCCTAGGAAGATTGCCTTGTCTACTAATTTGAATGTTTTAGCCTTTTAATCTACATGGATTTTAATGAAAACTCTTTTGACTGTTAGTTCACAGATTTTCCTTGCATTAAAAAGAGCCTGAGGTTTTTTCCATTGAAGTCATTTTCCTAATATGGTGAGAAAATGCCAGCATCTAGAAGTAGTGACTTAAAAGGAATGAAATACTATTTGAATGAAAATAAGACAGGATGCTAATTCTGATTTTACAGAACTTTTTAAAACAGTAGTGCTAAAACCCAGTAAATCTAAGAAGTCACTTCCAATCTTAGATTATAGACCATGTAGAAATCAAGAATACATGTAGACATTTCAGATTCCTGGAGGGAGTAATAATTTAGAGGGTAAAACTTATCACCTGGATTTGGGAGAGCAGTGGTTTGGAAGTGGGGAGATGGAGTTACTGATTTTGGAGAGCAACAGCAGGAAGCAGCGAACAAGCATTTATTGTAGCTTAATCTCATTTTGAAAAAGTCACATCTGGAAAATAGAGTTTGCCTTGCCTCTATCCTGGAGCCTTCAATTTAACAGGTCTTTCCATACCTTGCACATCTTGGTGCATAGTTTAAATTGTACTGTCCAAAGAGGCCCCTAAAAGTCTTTCTTTCTCCCCACTAGTACTTTGTTATCCTTCTCTGAATATAATAGTGCATGAAACACTTATATTGAGAAAATAATAGGTTAAAAAATATTAGAATTGGACAGTGTCTACTTCCCAGAAAGGCACAGACTTAGTCATTCAAGCATTTGAATCTCTGTGAGAAAAACCTCACAGGTCTTAAGCTATTCCCGAAGGACTTACTTAGGGTTCCTCTTCTCCTTCTGATAGCACTTAGTAAGAATCATATTTTCCAAAGCCTTCTGACCTACCCATGGCCCTCTGTTTTATTGAAAGCTCTTGCCGGTATGCAGGACATATGCAAGTGAACAGGGACATCACTAATTTCTGTAGCTTCACTTCAGGTTTCACAGACTCTTATCCCCTGGAACTTCTGCCTCACTGCTGACTCAGACTTGTCCAGACACAGGAAATCTCCCCTACTTTATAATAAAATCTTCTGTTTCAAAGTTTAAGGATATCCTGAACATTTGTAAAAAATGGGTGCTAAGGTAGGGAGGTTTTTATGAAGATCCACAGTCACCACCAGCCTGTGGGGATAATTGAGCCTATGGGCAGAGAAAGATCCATTCTAGAGAATCCTCCACTTCTTTTGTGTGACTGAGAGATAAAACAAATAGTGCCCAGGTTTCTGACATTTTTTATGATTGCCATCTGCTTTTGTCACTATGATTGCTATGAAGCAATAAATGTTTCAAAATGCTACAGAGAAGGGGTAAACTAAAGATTTTCTGACCTAAAGAATGGGCAGAAAGAGAACAAAAGAGGAAAGGGCAAAATCCTAATAATTCAACGTTTCATTTTTGAATAAAACACCTGCTTTACCTAAGAAGGCAAAATATTCCTGTGGAAGTTTTTGGTGTTGAGGACAAACACATCCTTTCAATTTGTGGGAAAGAGGATGCAAACATAAAATTTTAAGTGGAACTGTGTCAATTCTGAATAATTGTGGGTTAGAGGGAATGACAGTTCTGTAATACACACTTACTGTGCAACAAAAGGTGCGATTCTTTTCTTGTGATTGTGTTTAAGATTGAAGCTTTTATTGAAGTAACTGATTGTCATTATGTAACTAATAAATCCCCCAGTGTCTAGACCCTGGAACACAGAGTGGGTGAAATCGGTTACGTGTCTGCTTTCTTCTACAGCAGCCTGTACATCTCTGTTGTTTCAGCAGCATCAAATATGTATAGCAGATGCCATCTCCTGGCAATATCATTTTTGGAAAGTAGTACTAACCTTACACAGTTTACATGCAGGAACCGATTTTTAACTATTTTTGAAATATGCTTAATGTGAAAGCAAGCTGTTATGTTCTTGGAGTTTCATAGAAAGCATTAACAGTTCAGGGACATTAGTTAAATGTTCTGATTTTCACTTGACAGCTCCTAATAGTTTTATAGTAAAGAACTCTATCTTAAAAGTTTAAACACATATCAAATACATTTAAATACATATTTTAAAAAATTTTGAATTCCTGAAATGACAAAGTTTGCAGGTAGGGGTTATTTTTTTTTTCTTGAGATACCTGGTACAGCTGGAAGAGAACAAGTGTTCGGATTCAAGAGGGGATTTGTAAACTTATCTTCAAATTCTTGTCTAATTATATACAGAAGAAATAGGAGTCAAAGTGTAATGATTTCAAAGAGATACATGTCTTGACTACCAGAGAAATCTAGTGCTGTAACATGGAAAGAAGACCAGAATTCAAATGGGCAAAATGCAAACCAGTGTGATTTGATTTGGATGTATTTAGAATATTTTATTGCATTTCATGAATAATTATTGAGTTTCAGAAGCATTCCTAAGTGGCAAACAAGTATGATAAGGCCACACAACAAGCTCATGGAAATGAGGTTCTGACATGCAGTGATCTGCTTTATTACACCAACAGATTGCCTGGCACTCAGCAGAGCATCTCCATGGGGTCTGTGGCCCTGCTGCTTTCACAAAGCTGAAGCAAAAACAATAGTGGTGAATCTTCCAGCTAACTGTAATCTGTGTTCATTTTGTGTTTCCAAGTCCTTTTGGACTTAGTGATGTTAAAGTAAGGAGCTAAAGTAGGTGTCTTTTCGCAGTATCTCTGTTTGTACCATCCCCTGTTTCGTGGCTTCCAATACAGACTGTTTCACACGAGACACCAAGCTGGTAAAAGTAAAGAGGTCAGAAATAGGCTGCAAAGTGGTCTTAAGATGTCAGGGCCACTTGGGCTTCAGGAAAAAAAGGAACTGGTAGAAAAAAGCTGACATTGTGCGCCAGATCAACATTACTGCAGTTTAGACAAGGAGAAAACTAAAAACTACATACATTTTAGGACAGTGAGTTTAATCTTGATGAAGCTTCTCCAGTGTATTTAATGCAACACATTGCCATTAATTGCACCCAAGAGTAGGGTGCCTTTCTGGATAGCAAAACTGGATGGGAAAGCAAAAAAACCTCTGACAGCTGGGCACTCCTACCCCTCCATGTGCTTTGTTACAGGGCAGCACAAAACCCTGGTTATCCATACTTGAAGCAGAGTGAGTGTCTCTCTTGGAGAATCGTAGTAACAATCACAGCTGGCTAAACCATGGCACGAAAATGCTTGGGGTCTTTGGAGCAGACCTATCCATTTGGAATATCATATTTATGTAGAGTAAATATATCTGTGAGGTACTTCTAGACCCAGGAAATCCTGTGCATTTATGTTTATAACCAGCAGAAAACCGTGTCTTAGCTGCTGCAGCTGGAATTCCTTATACTACATTTTAGTAATAAAGCCAACAAAGTGCTGCTTACCAAAATTATACCTTTTGCAGCGGTTTTAGAAATTCTCAAAAATTTAGAGTGCTTTTTTTGTAGGGCTTTATTTTGCTTGATTTTTACATCATTCTGCTCAGACATTTTTTGGCAATGTTTTGCTGATGCAGCTGTATAGGGAACAGAGTCCCAGTCACGGGCTGGTTTTGCCATTGTCGCCTATCTGGGAGCTGAGAGCCCGTCTCTCTGCAGCATCCCAGCTGAGCTGAGCGCTTCCCACCTCTCACCGAGCTTGTGATCTTGGTAGGGCAGAGACTGTTTCCATAGCCCTAATTGCTCGCTTTGCAAGGCTCCTTGTTACAAGTGTTTTTGCGCTCACTGAGGCATGTGAATCAAACTTGTCTGTGTTTGCTTCAGCCCCATAAACAGTGCTTGTTACAATATGGGCTGTTTGCCTGATTATTCAGAAGTCTAATCGTTGTAGGCTTCATTCTAGCAGCACTCACACTGAGCTTGTTTTGCAAAGCCCTCTCACGACTTCCATTATCGTTTTAGTACTATGCAATTCTTTCACATCATACTGTTTTCAGAAAAGGGGTGGGGGGGAAAAAAACAAAGCAGAAAAAGCCGACACCACAGAAACAGCTTCTTTGCACAGTACAGTACAGTACAGTACTGTTTTCCAAGTCATGCCCAGAGCTACTACTACTAATTTTGCTCTATGGGAAAAAGGACTGTTTCCCTTTGGTAATTCTCATCTGCCCAGTCCTAAACCTCTTTATAATCTCTTTTTCCCTGCTTAAGTAATTATTCCCGGGCTCTTAATTCCAAAAGTAGAATCGAATAATAAAACCTGGAAATTGCTGTCATTGATGTAGGGAAAATATCAACCAGCCATGTTTTCCTCCTGGAGGTTTTAACTTGAAAAACTGGAGCGTAACTGTTGTCATTGTCTGAAACTTCTGTAGTGGCTGGTAATTTACATTAATTAAGTATGCAAATAGATGACATAAACAACAAATTGGCCTCAGCGTTAACAGTTTTCCTCCCACATTTTGAGACAAGCAAAGTGGTATAATGGCATGGAAGGGATCTAATTCATCCTAATTCTGATCTTCCTCTGGGAGCAGAAGGAATCCAGCTGTGCTGCTGGTGGTGTTAGTAATTTTGACACATGGAAGATTTTGGTTTTAATGTAATTTCAGATAAATACTGTTTGACTTTCCCCCCCCCCCTTTTCTTTTTTTATGTTAGCAACATTTACAGCAAAACAAAATGTGATGAGAATTAGGGTATTGCTGGTCAATCACATTACCTCAAGCATGCAGAATTCCTGTTTCGTAAGTGGAAATAGAATTTTATCGTTTTTAGGAGACATCAAACTAGTGCAAATTATTTCTAGATAGTGTTCAAGAATCTTGGTTGCAGTTTTTACTGCTCTGGAAGGACTGTTTTGTTGGAGCTCTGGAAATTAGTACTTAAGGTTATTGATCCATTTTCTCTCTGGCCATGGTAGAGAATGTGTGTCAGAAAAAATTTATAACAACAGCACTCATTTATCTTTAGACATACTCTTCTTATACAGCTAAACAAAATGAGTAAAGAATGTATTCATATTCAGATATCTATGTGCATTCACTGCAGTTCCCCTATAGATCACTCCTTCCTTTATGTTTCATCCATTTTTCCCTCCCAGAAGGAGGGATGCCACAACCTGCCTCAGCCCTGAAGTCCTGGCTTGCTTCCCCAGCTGCTCCGTATTGTCCCACAGGCCATTTGTTCTGGTCTCATGCATTGCTCATCTTTCAGTCATGTCATGCATGCTGTTTGCTAATTGCATGGTGGCTGACTACTCTGGGTCTCTCCCTCATTTGGGGGGGTGGGGGGGCACTTCTGCTCTGTTCACAGGCCTCTGCAACATCCCTGGCAGTGTAACTATGGGTAAAGGACTGAAGCTTCATCACAAGCTTAACTTTTTTGACTAATGCATTTTCTTTGCAGATCTATTTCTACAAATGTACAATGCTGAACATTGCTCTTGTCTTCATACCCATGTACATTTGCTGCATATATGTAAATGGTTGAGGAGCAGAACCATGCACTGCTGCTCTCATTGTTTCCTCATCTGCAGATCACTGCAAATTTTATGTATAAAAGATTTGCTTATTTTCACTGGCAGCATCATTCATGTGGTTATGTATTGTCTCTTATGAGTCGAAGTGAGACACAAGTACAAATTCTACATTCTGAGGTAAGAATGCTCCTCTGTGTTTTGCCAGTGCCTTTGTTCATCAGGGCACTTGCAGAAGCCAGTAGAAAGAAAAACCAGATAAAAGCATATTCAGTAGTTAAAAAATAATCTCAGGTATTTGCTTGGCTCCATTCACGGCCTTTTAACTTCAAATATAAGATGGAAAAGTCTCATATTTAATATAGAATGAAAAACAAAAATAAACACAGCTGTATTCTGCGGTCTTTATTTGACCATGTTATTTACAGTTGCAAATATCCTAAGCCTTTTACTATTAAACTTTTCCAGAGAGGAAAGAGCCAAGGAGTTCCTGCCATTTGGGACAGGCAATTCCCAAGGCTTGCAGGCTGATCTGTTTGTGGTTGTCTAGCAGTGTCCAAGGGCAGCTGAGCTCTGTGAAAGATGGAAGGAACATGGCCATGGACTTACTTTTCCTTTGGTTAGATTAGGAAAATAGCTGTGCATAAACCCAAAAGGCTCTATACATATAGAGATGCCATTTCTGCTTAACCTCGGACTCCCACTGCCTGGATCTTAGCTAATTGTATTGTGGTCTCTTTGGATGATCTCTCTAGGTAGTGTCCATGGGGAACACTGCTGGAACACAAATTATTGTTTGTACAGAAGGTACTGAAATACAAGTGTCCTGGTTTAGGACAAATTTGGGGGAAAACCTCCGGAAGGAGCCCCCAGAAAGCAAACCCCCACGACTCCTCCCCCCACCACTGGGTTCAGGAAGAATTTTCTCAGAGAGAAGTGGAAAAAAAAAACTGTTTATTTAACAAGCAAAACACTCCCTAGCACAAAAAAACCTGAACAACACCAGGTGACAAAAACTCTTTCACCGCTCTGAAAGGATGACAAATTCAGAAAGTCTCTCCTGCGAGTGGTCGCCCAGTTGTCGGTCTCCGGCGCTGGGGATGACTGCTGCTGATCACAAAATGCAGACTCCCGGTGTTTCGTGGTGTTTCCCAGCTCCCCGTCCTAAACAGGCTCAGATGGTATTCAGGAAAGGAAAAAGAAAGAAAAAAACAGTCCAGGGAAAAAATTGGACTGCCTAGCTAAACGAACTAATAAGCAAAAGCAAGAGCAAAAGCAAAAAGTAGGAGCAAGACAAAGCGAAAGCAAGCAAGCAAAGCAAGCAAGCAAGCAAAGCCCAGCCTCTCCTAAACACAGACCATGGGGCAGGTGAACCGGCTGATAACAAGACAAAACAAACCTTCACTTTCAGAGTCAGTCCTGAAAGCACAGAACATAATACCAAGCATAAACAGAACACACAATTGGGGATACAAGCACCATAACGTCACCCTAGGACAAGTTTTGATCCAAAGTGATCTGGTCCAAATCCTAGTTCTTCCAAAAATGATGTGGTGCTGACCACAGGGCTTTGAATCATCTGGTTCTCCTAAAAGGAAACTGACTCTGTGCCCAGTGAACCATAATGACCACCTAAATAAACGATGCCGTAGAAAACTTGATGTTGAACTGTACCATGCACACTGGCCTTGCAGGCTTTGCACCATGCCAGGGCACTTTTATAAAAATAATATGCTGTGTTTTTAAAAAAAGAATTGGCATTCATGTACGTTGACAGCCACCTTTACAGGAAATATTACATCTCTGATTAAAAAAAAAAAAGAAAGAAAGAAAATATTCTTTAAAGAGATCCTGTACTTTAACCCATCCTGGCCTTGTGAAATCTTTAAGATTGCAGTGGAGCATCTGAAGTCTTTGGTGAGGTGTAATGAAATCTTTATGCTGAGGTAACTTTCTTCCTTAATAGCATGGTGGGAGAAAATCCATTATGTTTTAAATCTGTCTTTGTCTCTGTGGAGACATTTATTTTAAAGTAACATTTTAATCATGGCTACAGCCTGCAGGGAAAAAAGAAGATACCCAGAGCTGAATAATGCATGTCCAACTACCAAAGGGGATGCTCTATTAACTCTGATTTACATATGACTGATTGTTTAAATTTGTAATATCACCATTCAGATGGCATTTTGGAAAGGTGAAGACCTGGTTTAGGGCAGCTATAATTCAAGGAGTAAATGAACATAGTTTAATAAACATTATTTGAAAGCATACATTGTCAAAATAAGTCTGACCCCCACCACAATCATTTTTATAATAGATCAGCTTCCATGGTCCTTTTCCGACCTCTTGGGCTTAGAAATTATTTGCCTGGGTGTCCTTTACTGTGCCTATTTTTATGGACCCTTGGCAATTTTAGCGTCAGAAATAACATATATCAGCAGAGAATGTGAATTTAACAAATGTCATTATAGGCACCCATTTCTCATACCCATTTTCTTTCCAGAATCAAATAGTTTTGCTCAGTTCAGTTTGGCCACTTGTCTTCAGTTAATGGGTCTATGAAGAGTGTTCCTTGATTTACTTTTCAGTGGTCTCTCCTGGTTTTTGGGGTTGTGTGCATAGGGGTTTCCATTCTGGCAGTGTTTGTGCCTCATGTGCTGTAGCTGGGGAACGCCTGGATAAAGGCTTCCCACTCGCTGGACTGGCACTGCCTTCAGTGACAGCCCTTCATGTCCAAGCCCTGACCTGCCCACTCCTGCCTTTCAGAGTAATTGTGCCATCCAGTGCCACCTGTGCTGGGCAGAGGCACTAACAGTGCCACAGACACACATAACCTAATATCTTATTCAGAATGCTTGCGCAGTAATCTCGATGAGAATACTTTCAGGATATCTTTTTTACGAGCTAGAAGCAGTGAACATTGTTATAAATGCTAGCATATAACACTCTGAGAGGAATAATTGCAGCACATAGTTACTTATGTTAATACTATCACATTATCTTGTGATAGCTGTGCAATTAAATGAGTCACCACTACGCCAAAACCTCATTTGTCTCCAAGCACTCCACAAATATGCTGCATTCACTGTCTGTGCTTCGGTCTGATAGCTTTTTAGTCACTGCATTCTCTTTGTGTTTGGAGAACAACAGAGCTGTGGAGCCTTTGAAAAGATGGAGCACACTGTTTGAAATTTAGTAATAGAAGGATATTAATCTAATTAGTGGTTTTCCCAAAATGTATTTAAGAAGATACTTTTCTGAATGATATTTACACAGCAATGTCTGAATCTTAAAAGAGTGTTTTAGGAACAAAAACAATGTTGTGACACAACAGTCTGCATCCTATTTATCCTCCACTCTGACTACAGCCTGTGTATTCCATATTCCACTGAAGCAAATCCCATTGGCACTCTTTTTAATTTTCAGATATTCCCAAAAATATATGCAGAACTTCTGTGCTGAGTAATACTGGAACATCCCAAAAGTGAGTGAATATTCCACTTGAGGAGTGGTCAGCTCTTGGTTTCTGGTAGGAAAAGAAAAGGAACCTAGCAAACAGATAGGAAAAAGCTCATTGATGCTCAGGGAAGCACATTTTAGACAACAAATATGATTTGTCCCTTTTGTGTTACATGTTGAAGATTTTTGCTGAAGAAATTATATCATGAATGGGAAAGAAAAACTGATAGAAAAGCATTCCTTTCCTTGCACAGAGTCTCTTCTGTTTCTTTTCCTTATTAAAATCTGCAGTCTGATTTTTGTGTACTTGAAGATGCCTCTTTGGTCCGGAAACACAGCTAGGTCTAAATGTGGGTAGAAATTACTCGGCTTCCACCTAAATCATTGTGGAACTAAAACATTGCCTCAGCGTAAGCAAGGCGCAACAGCTCCTCTCCTGGTTGCTGCAGCAGCTCAGAAACGATCTGAGGAAAAACAAAGAAAAACAGAGTTAAGCAGTGCTTGAGAAAATGTTCCCTGTGGCCTCAGGACACCGTTCTGTTGTGGTCAGATGCTGTTAAGGTTTAAGGAAACAGAAATTGGGAGTGGTACATTTATACCCCAGAGTTTAATTGTGACCTTTTGTATTTAGGCAATATCTTTTCCCAGCCCAGGAATTAAATATAGTACAGAGAGACACTCCTCGATGTGACATCAAGTATCGCTCTTCCCCTGAAGAAATAAATGTGAATGATGAAAGCAGGAATGTGGAAATAAAAGTGTTACTTCCACACTTTTAATGCCAGCTAGCACTTGTTACCAAACTTGTGAAAATAACACGATTTACTGTAATAGTTTACACTTGACTAGTGAGGTATAAAATATCTTTATCTTATAGCTATATAAACTATGGTTAAATTAGGCTGAAGAGACACACAGAGCAGTGCCCACAAAAGGATTAGGAGTACAAAAGCATTACAAATACAAGAGGCAGAAGCAGAACATCCTGTTCAAAATATGTGTTGAATGGAATGGAAAGGAAAGGAATGAAACTAAAAAGAGGATGAAGCAACTCACCTCTTGGGTAATTCTTAATCTGAAAGAGAAGTTGATTTAGGCTGAGGCTATACAAACCCCTCACTTCCCTGCAGCATTTTGGCTGATAATAAAACAGGGACTCTAAATGTGAGAATGGTGAGAGATAATGTGACTAGTCTGATCACTCAGATTTTCACCAAAACAACAAAAGCTTTGATTTAAGCAGTATTTTTGTATTTGTATGCTCTGACCTATCTAATTATTTACATTGAATACCAGAAATTTTCAAGGCTTGTTTTGCTTTATTTTCACATCAGGATTGCTCAGAAATCTGAGGTGAGAGTTTCTATTTCTATTCTTGTGTTTGAGAGAAATAGGGATATCAAACTTTCCTTTCCAGGTATGGGAATTAGTGGTTCAAAAATAAAAGTAACAAACCAAACAGCTGAAATCAGCCTGAGCTGAAAGAACATCTCAACTGAATTACACTTTTCCCATTTCCCTGATGTGATAAACCTTACACTCTTAAAAGATCTGTCTCTTAAATGGAAAATCAAATGGAAAACCTCAGCACTTTGGGTTTTTTTTATACGTCATGAAATATTGAACAAAAAAGAGGTCATAAGCCATTTTGTTGACTTTATAGGTCTCGTGAGACTTCTTCAGGCTCTCTTCTTGTTTGCTGCTGTACATCTGGAGTGAGAGTCATACAGAGACAAGATGGCAGGTGTAAGTTGCTCTTGCAGATGTAATACACTTTCCTCCACAGCATGCAAGAAAACCACTTCGTTTCCTGTTTCCACCAGAAGGTTAAAAAAATCTTTGTGCCATGCTCATGCCCCCAAATACCAAATTATTTTTTCTAGAAGTTCCAGCTTGACTGGTATTTTCTCCTATAAATTGAAATATGCAGCTTCCTTTTGTCGGATTTAAAAAAAAAAAAATAGTTACTACCACGGGAAAAAAAAGGTTTCACATATTCTCCTAAAATGTTTATTTAATGTTGTAATTGAATGTCTAAAGAAAGACTAAGCCATGGAAAAATGAACGTAAGTAAGACTTAGTGGGCACTAAAATTAAAAACATCTACGCCTATAGCAACAGAAACCAAATAACTCAGGAAATGTGGCCACGGTGAGCTTGTGAGAGGCAGGAAAAAGTTATAATCCTTCATCCTCACACCGCCCTGGCCAGCCCCGGCTCTTCCCAAATTGTGCCACCGGGTGCCGCTGCAGGAGAGAGAAAGGAAATGTTTTCCCAAGGACGAGAAACATTAGTTTTCATGATTCCGCACTCGAGTCTAGCTGAAATAGTGTTTTCCCTCCTAGTACACATGCAGCCTTCTTGTATTAAACTTCTATATCATGAGTTATTAATTTTACTGCTCTTGAAAGTTATTGGGGAGAGAAAATAATGTCATAAAATCTGTGTGTGATTCACCTTCAGCAGAAGGGCAATGCAAGAGATGATGGACTGAAATTATTTCATTTTGCTTAAAAAAACCCCCACTATGCAATTCTGTCACAGTTAGATCTCAATGGTCAGTTCTGATTTCACATTATTTTAATTTGTTTTCGAAAGAAACCTCTCTAAATCACAGCTGTCAGCACTGCTGTTTCTCCTAAAATTTTTGCATTTTTGCATGTATTCACCAAATGGTTTGCAGCTAAAATCCAGGAGGGGAGCCCATCAGCCCTAGCACGGCTGACCTACTCAGTAGCATTCAGGCCAGCTGGAGAGAGATTCCCTCACTCTGTGCTGTCTTACCTGAGGTCTGATTGATTCTCATTTCATTGTCAAGTTGGTCAAATTCCCCAAGAAACAAAGCAGGATTCTGGCAGAAACTAACAATGCACAGATGTTATTAGAAATTGTAATTAAGAAGAAATTCCTATGTTATGAGGATTTGCCTAGGAACCAAAAGGCAGTATCAAAGCCTATGCCTCTGCTGTATATTATTAGACTATTATGTATTATTGAAATATGCAAATCATGGCTATTAAGGAGAAATTCAAAGAAGCAGCCAAAGGAGTAGAAAGTTTGCAGGTGGCATGCCGACTGTTTAAAGATGCTGTACCAGAGACTAACAGCAAACATTTACTGCTTATCAAAAAAGACTTTAAAAGGACCACACGCACACAGAAAGCTGGCATGACAAAACAGAAATGTGAAAGTAGTTGTTAGAAGTAACAGTCAATCTTCAGAAAGTGGAAATTGTGTTGAAATGAGGAAAACAGAGAGAACATAAACTCTTATAGGTTTAACATAAAGCCTTTATAAAGTGGGCCAAAATATTTTGAGGAATAACTTGTGATAAGCATAAGAGTGAATAATAAAACTTGCTCTAAACACATCAGAAGGAAGAATTGTGCCAGACAGTTTATAGGCATTCTATAATGTTTGGGCTATAAAAGAAGTATTTAAAGGAGATAAGCCCAGAGCTGAAATGCTAAATGAATTTTTCACAATAATGTTCTCCATGGACAAGCTTAGGCAGGTTTCAACCACAGAACCATTTTTAGGGTCCAAGTCAAAGAAATTATCTCAACTTGAAGTGTCAGAGAAGAAATTTTAGACAGAACCAAATGCTAACAAATCAAGTAGATTATATCAAGCTTTCAAAACACTTCTAAAGGAAGTCTGATATATGTGACAAATTATTAGTACAATGTAACTCGACATGTAGGTCAGCCTCTTTTCCAAAGCAATGGAATGTGGCAAATGTGATGTTAATTTTGTTCTAAAATTCAGTGGGACCTCAGGAATTACAGCTCAATCAGCCTGACCTCCTGTATCAAGCTGATAAAGCTTTTTCAAAAGAAGTGTATAAGGCACAAATTATTAGGAGTTTGTTGAAAGATTCAGCATGCAAGAGAATGAGAATGATCTGGATGATACATTATGACACATCATAGATGGATTTCCTAAACCTTGAACAAAGATCCTTCATTAAAGCATGCTGAAGAAAGCAAGCATGAGACAAAATAGGTTTTCTCAGGTGTTCATATACAATTGAAAGAAAATCTTCAGAAATCAGGATAGGGAATGAACAGGTAGCTTTCCATTTTCACAGTGGCAGGGGTTTGCTCGGAGATGTTCTCCAAGATTTGATCCTTACTCCTGGGCTACTTTATATTTTGGATGTTTTAGAAAAGAAGTAAATAGTGAGGTTATAAGATCAGCAGATGATGCAAACTAAGAGCCACTTGTGATGGGATGCAGGATATTCTCTCAAGACAGAGCAATCTGGCAATAAATGGTGGAAGAAACTGAGTGTTAAATAAGGAATAATACCCATGGGAAGAAAAAAAGCCTCCTTATATTTATGCAAGTGCAGCTTTAAATAGGTTATAAAAGCTAAAGAAGGAGGTGTCTGGGTTCTTCAGGAGATACTGTATGCAAATGTCAGATTAATATTCACCAATGGCAAACAAACAAAACCCCAAAGTATTAGCAGAAGGAAATGGTGAATAAAACAGAAATCAGGATGCAATTACAAGCATGATACAATTTGCAGATCCAGAGTTATAAATCTGACCCATATTTTGAAGACTGCTCATTGTTCTAGTTGGGCTTATTTAAAATAATATTATAGAACTAAAAATATATAGTAATGATGGCAATAAGTGTGACCAAAGATAAGATATGGCTGCCACAAAAGATGGAACTTAATAGAGAAAACATACTTTAACTTATATGAGAAACATCTGCTTGGGATATGAAATAACAGAGGCTATGAAATCATTAGTGGCATGGAAAAAATTATTGGGGAGGGATTGTCCTCTTTCTGTCACAGCATAAGAACTGGGCTCCCTGAAATACCTCTTGCAGATAGCAGGTTTGAAATCAAAAGAAGGCAGTAGTCTTTTATTTTTAGTTGCCATGGAACGGTAGCCGCAGTCTCAGCAGCAACTGCTGCTCCACAGAGATTTGAAAAAGCCCACAGAGACAAAAGAACATTAGATAAAGAGCTAAACTGTACCTCAGTCAAGTATAAACAAACGTGGTTGTCAAGTGTTTATGAGAGATAGACACTAGCTCAGGGAGCTCTGTTGTGAGAGGGGACTGAAGTCTGTAGGCTTGAGGAAATGGTGTGTTGGGTTCATCTAAGAAAGGACTCTACTGGTTGTCCCGTTCAGCTGTACCCCTCTCATCTACATTTACATGCTACATTTAGTAGTCAAATCTCAGTCAAAAGTTGTGATTATCCTAAGAAAACATGGAGAAATTTTTCACTAAAATCTTGACCATTACTTCTGAATGGGATAGGTTCCAACTAGGTTTTGTGATTTGTAAGTCAGTGGATCTGGCCCAAGGTAGCTTCAATACCCAACAGACAGAGCAGCATGCCTTCTACATGCAAGAGGCACAAATATGCCCTGCCACAGGATTTCTCCCACCCTGAACCACAAGCCAGATGTATCAACTTCCAATGGCACTGTGTCCTTGCATGGGGGTCTCACAAGAGACAGGGAGCGCTCAGGTCTTAACAGCACTACAGTCCTGCTGTCTTTGCTACAGAGCTAACTTGAGTTAAAGTGATACATCTGTGCATTTTTTGGGCACGTGCTTTTGTTCAAGACAGCATGAATGGAGTTAATATAGATTACAGTTTAACTCTTCAGTGAAAACAGCTTCTACAACCTAAATATCAGTGTTTTTGCAATGTGTATTTCTGCACAGCATTTCCTCTTTTGCAGAGCAAACCTCTACTGTGGACAAAAGAAATGCTAGGTGCTGTGAGGTACAGGTTGCAATGACTAATTAAGATAAAGTGTGCACAATCAGTGCAGGTGATCATGAAGTTCCAGGCAATCCAGAAACTGTTTTAGATACAGTAGTTCAGAACTACGTCCAAGCTAAGTCCTGGGAGTTACTTATATTTTTACAGATTTTTAGCAATTTGTAAGGATTAGTAAATTATTGCTGAGGTTTCTAGCTAATTAAGTACTTAGTTATGATAGCAGAGTAAGAGTAGGATGGTATATGAAATGGCTTACCTCTGACACAGAGCAGTCATCTGGTTTTTGTTAATGACATAGTGAAGCCATAAACCTTATTACACATGAATCTGTTAAACTGTAGTGTGTGTAGAATGGGAAATAGAAGTGCAATACAATCAAAATCTCTGAAAATACTTTTATAAGGTCATGATATGCTGACACCAAATATTTAAATTCAAGGTTAACATCTTCTAATAATACATTTGATAGCTATAATGAGACTTCCAATGGAAACATTATTTAACTGTAATATTTAACTTTAAAAATTATAAACCCTAAATGTATTGTGGTATATATTGCCACTATAAATTAAAATTAATGTATACATTACATAGCTACAAGAGAAAAAGGGGCATTTTTTGATTAATGGAATGGTAGTAAGTCTGTCTCTTTTCACTTGTTCCTGCAGAGTGAGAGATGCTACGAATATGAAAGAGAAAGAAACCATTAAGAGATTTAGCTTCTTAACTTCTCCTTTAATACTGTCATGCAAGCATAAAATATTCTGTACTAGTTACCTGGGAACTTCAGAAGGATGAACATGAAAAAGAAAACTGTCTTTCTAGCAGCCTTTGTCTAGAAACCAACATTTATATTAGAGGCTGAACGGTGTTATTTCAAGCTTTAGCATATGTACCTCACCAAATAAGGGACCAGCCAACTTACGTAAAAAAATAACCTGCCTTTGAGCAGAACCTATTAGCTTGGGCACAGTTCCACAACAGCGTGTCCAAACAGCTTTTGGATTTAACGTATCTTCCATTTTGCACCTTAGAAAATGAGCTAAGCTATTCCACAACTGTCTCCACCTGACTACAGAGACATGCCTTCTTAACACAGCTTGGACCAAGGCCCTTCCCCAGCTTGCTGACACAGGTTGGCTGTCAACTGCTCTTGCCAGCTGATGTGAGGCACTTGCAGTTCAATATCTACATTTACAGGAAAGTCATTAGATGGGCATTAAATGAGCACTCAAGAACACATAGCTTAGTTTCTGAATTTTGTAGGTTCCTTAAAAATGTTGTGTGAAAGTAAACAGCTCTCTCTTCTTGGTTACTGCTTTCAAATTAGGACTGTCTGGGAAAAATTGCAGTTAAATTTGAAGACACAAAAGGAGCAGAAGTTCCTGTCGTTAACCCTACAGATCAGTCAGTCTCCAGTAAAACATAAACTGTGCTTGAATAAAATTTAGGAACTCTTCCCTGAAAAACACATCTTTGTCTGAGGGGCACCTATAGTTCAGAGGAGAACAACCATGCAGCAGGAGCTCTGCTCTGGTGAGTGGCTGTGTCGCACTCAGTAAATGTGTTACTGGAAGGCATTACAGGGAATGTGCGCCTTCCCAAACCCCCAGTTATTGAGTGCATACACTTCAGCCTGTTCTGCTCCTCCCCTGTCTCTCTTCTCAAAACCTAATGTATTTTGGATTTGACTTCTGGCATGTATGTAACAATTTCAGCATTATGGGAACATTGTATAACTATGTGATTGCATGCTACAGAGGAATTTGTTGAAAGCCTAAAGCAAGGAAGGCCACGTAAACAAGGGAAACACTAGAAAGAAAAGTAAAGATAGGGTTCAGCAGCCAAAAAAAAAAAAAAAAAAGAAAATACACCCCTCAAAAGCATAGGAAAAGAGAAGGGACAAGGAGGAGAAAGAAACTGTTGGAGTCAGTAAGCCAGGGGTCTCTCTGAATCTTTCAGAGAGAGATCAGAATGCAGGGATTGAATTAAAGCCGTTGGATGAGTTGAAGTATGTTAAGCCACTCACACANTTCTGTAATAAATAACTTTATAGCAACTATTAGCTGCTTCGATTTTTAAAGAAGAACATAGCCCGGCAGTGTGGGTGCCCAAGAGGCACCCAGAGGTCCGTGAAACCTCACAAGAAACAATAAGTAGTTTAAATATGACATTGATTACAAAGTTGCTTCACTGTTCATGTTTGGCAGTGGAAGAGGAAGGGGAAAATAGCTTTTTGGAATGCTGCATGAACATTAATATTGATGGCCTCATAAAATCAAATTTGGGTTTCTCAGGGGAGAAGAGTGCAGACACTCCTTTGCCATTTAAAGCTGAAGTTCATGTGGAGGAGAGTCACAAAAGTCTTCTCTCTGTGTACCACAAGTATTCAATAGACCAAATATTTTTGGCAATGTGCCTGCTTAGATGAGTGTGTTAGTGCTGCCTGCTGGGTTATGTAACAGGGGATACTGCAGCAGAGACAGTGAAGCAGGAAGCCTGAAATGTTCCAGAAGACCAACTGGGATTCCCCCTGCTGCTATTGTCACAGCAGAGCCACTATTTTTAATTTAACTAGTAAAAATTAATGTACTTGTCTTACTCTAAGCTTAGTCTGCTACCAAAGGAAAAAAAGAATTCAGGCAAAGCTAGTAGGATTTTAAACATGTTAGAGTTTAAACGCACTAATTTCCTGGCTGGAGGGGAGAAAGCTGGAAGACCAAGCAGCACAGACACACCATGTCTGCCTCATGCAGTACTGTGGTGCTTGGTGATGGGGGAAATACTTGGCTGTGGTGCAAAGGTGATAGAAAGCCAAGTGAAGCTGGCAACTCTGCTAACATAAACCAGAAAATAGTCAAAATTCTTGAGGGGATGCATCGTAAAAAAAAAAAGGAGAGGGCAATGTGATGTAATTAGTTATTAAAGCAGGGGGATGGGAACCAGAATGCCTTGATTTCCAGTGTTGTCCAAGTTACACACTGAGAATATAGTCATGCCAGGTACTAAATGTCTTCTCACTTAGGCTCTTGTCTACTCAGGATATTGTTGTGCAGCCTTTCCATATTTACCTGCTTTAGCCAAACATTTGGACTACAAATACAGTTTAAAATGCTCCTCTCTTGCAAGCTAGAGGCGCAGACTGCACTGTCTCATTGTTTCTAGGATAAAAGCACTATGTACACAGGCTAAAAGTTTTAAAATTAATTATTTGAGAATCTGCTTCCGATAAGATGCATTGTCGTCTTTGATATCACCTTTTTTGAGTGGCAATATATGCTGCAGTAACATAAATCCTGTGACATCTCTGCAGGGTGTATTTGCACAAGATAAATAAACTAAACAACATTAGCTCTACCATGGCTGAGTTGCCGACAAAAAGACACAGTAACAAAGGCAATGAAGTGTAAAAAGTCATACATTAGTCACATATGAACCTAGAGCTAACAGTTCCGGGACCCTGACACAGTGTACTTTTCCTTCGGCCAAAGGGTATTTTTAAGTGTAAAACAGACATAAAAAGTTTAAACGTGTCCATGGTTACCTGAATTTCAGAGTTGAATACATGACCTAGGAGAGACATGACTTCAGAGATGCAGAGGAATGTGGAAGAATGTGATGACTACTGATACAGTCTGAAAAATTAGGAAGTGGCTAACAAGTACTGCAATGCACTTACAAATAACTGCTTTCCAGAGATTTATAATTTGTTCAGTGATTTCCATGGCACATCCCATCACAATCCCTGGCTCCAGTCCTGACATCTCCACTAAGTTCCTTGTCTAGTCATTCTGTCTTCCCTCTCTCCTCCCTGACCTCTAAATCCTACAGTCTACCCACTGTAAATTCTTGACCCATTTTTTCTCTCTTTCCACAAGCTTACAGCTTCTTTTTCTATCAGGTTTTCTCACCAGTTACTGTTGCTTTAGCACATATTCACACCCATTTGTACCTTGCATTTCTGTCAGGTGGATTTGTCCTCTATCTGTAACAAAAACGGGGGAAAAAAACAAGACAAGATAAAACCCCAGGAAAAACAGTCTCTTGGTCCTGATAGGTAAAATCACAAGGCATCAACTGTAGTCAGGAAAAGCTGATAATATTGTTGCACCCTTTGGAATTTCAGGCGAAAAGTGCAAGTGAGTCCCATCTGAACACTGATGAAGAGATTTTCCAAAGACTTGGACCCTGGTTAAACTTGGTGTGCTTTCCACTGAACATGGGAATGGACATATTGGCACAGAAACTGCCCCCTTAAAAATTTCACATTTTCCAAGATGTGAAATGCTGCAGCTGTTCAGAGGAAAGGTTGTGAACAGACACAAACCCTCAGTAATGGTGAAAGAGCAAACTGTTAAAGCACTGCAAAGTTACAGCAAGACAATATAGGGCATTATCCCAGAAAGTGCCAGACAAACTTACTCATAGCTGATGCTATCAGCACCACCTCTTACTGCAATTCACACATAGTAAACTCATACTTTTTGCTGTCATAGTTAAATTTCATTTCTGAAACACATTGTAGGGTGATATTTTTCTTGAATGCTTATGGCCAAAAAAATCCTGCTGTTGATCCTTGTGATTTACGTATCAGTTTACCATCTTAAAATAAGTGCTGTGTAAACAACAGAGGGATTAATACAATACTGTGGGAAATTCTACCCATTCATGTGCCAAGGTTTCATCAGATTGATAAAAGTAGGAGCTTCAGCTACATTTTTAAAATAATTGACACTTCTTTCTTTGTAGCCCTCAGCCTGCAAAGTATTAATTGCTTTATATGAAGCCCCCAAATCTGTCAAAATATTTTGGATCAGGTACTCAGCTCCTGGAGCACTGAACTTCAATATACCAATTTTATCTGGATGCTGTGTTTGGTCTCTTAAAACTCCTGTCTTTTGTCATTATAATTTGTATATTTAGCTCTTGTATATTCAGCTTGCAGGCACCATTTCTGTTGATCACTTTAAACTTTGGCATGGCTCTGAATAAAACATGCAGCTTTTTGTACTGTGTACTAGATGTGGATTAACTAAATGGTGCTTGTGTTCCTAGAAATCAAAATCCAAAAATGTACTTGTGCTTAATCATTACATATCTATTTAATCAACCATTAAACCATTTAACTGTGGGGTGTATTTAATCAATCATTTTCTGGACAAGAGAAACACGGTTTTTATGTGGTAAATCAGTCTGTGTGAGATAATCCGTACTTTTCAGATTTCCCAAGGTGCTTATTTTAAATGGCATAAAGTTTCCCTTTTTTTTTTTTTTTCATCTGGAGTATCACAAAGTGCTAGACAAACTGTAGCTTTGAGCAGTAGAACATTTCCGTGGGGAAATATGGCAAATTGTGACAAACAGGAAATCTGTGTGCCATTTAAAGAGAGATTTAAAAAACAACAAAAATCCCTCACACTCCAACCCAGGATCCGGTTGAAACTATTGGGATGGTTATCTCCCCGGATGTGAATCTTTGACTCACCTTGTACCATTCCAATATTTCAACTGAAGAATTAAGTTTGATTACAAAAAGGTCAGCCTTGCACTGGGTAGTCCGGGTTCCCTACAAGCTCTGCTTGTGCCCATTGTTCCTGACTTTATTTACATCAGAGGCTGCTAGGTGAGCTCAGTTCTGGGTAGTTTTGCAATGTGCACCATCACCCTGCAGAAAACAGAATTATTTTTCCCTCTGATTAATAATTATAATTGGTTTAATGGAGCTTTACAAAATGCAAATTGAAATACATTCATTTCCATGCAGGCTCTCAAAATTAAATGGATCTAACTGTGACGAAGACAGTGGGCTTGTCACCCATCTGTCATCTGCTTTGAGAAAGGTTTTCAGGGAGGAAAGAGTGGTGGTGTGGACAAGACACTGGAATGGCTCCTAACACAGCAGTGCAGCAGCTGTATGACATTTCCGGTGGCACCAGGCAGTTTTGCTGCAGGCAACATGGGTCATATCTCTGCTTTTGAACTAAGACTCTGTGTAGGTGAGCTCCCAGGAGACAGTGCTGATTCCAATCTCTTTGATTCCTGACCAAGACTCCTGAACTTCCCATTCCTTCTGGATCCCACTTCCAAAGCCTGCAAATACTACAAAACCCTCTGCTCCTTTCGTCCAAATGTTTTTACACCCAACTCTACTTTCCACTGGAGAGCCTTCCATTCCTTCTTGCTTCCCAACGCTCATCCCGCAGCCCTGCAACAACCACAGGGCCACCAGTGAGGAGCACCCTGCTCTGTTTAGCCTTTGACCTGTCCCTCCCTAACCCCCCTGCCAAAACTCTTGCCCCAGCCTGCCACTCCTGCTCTGCCCATCCAGCTCCTGCTAGTCCCCCACCTCCTACACTCCCTTGCCCTCTCCTTGACTGCCATGGCCACCTAAGGGTGGTGCCTATCTATGCCATGCCCACCTATTCCCTCCTTCCTGCCCAGGCAAGACCTAACCCTTCCTCTGATAGCATTTCACAAGAGCAAGTTCCAGATGTGCTTCCTAGGTGTCCTCTCTGAGAACAGTGTTAGAAGATGTATTCAGGAAACGAAAAGGACATATGAGTAATCCCACTGCAACACTAAAGAAGGCAGGAGGAACTGCAAAAAAGAACAGAGCACAAAAAAGTCCCCAAACCAAAACAAAGAACACGGGTATAGCCAGCATGGGAAGGGGAGAGATGGAGCTCCAGGACCTGAGAGAAGATAGTGGGGGTATCAAAGACTGAGAGTTCAGGTGATTTTGATGAGGGCAGAGTAGAAAGTAAGGAAAGGAGGGAAGGAAACAAGCATGCTAATGCACATCAGGAAGGTTGTTTCATTCTTGTAATTGTGGAAAACTGTGAGGAAAGGGTAGTAGGAGTCATGTTTTATTTGCTTCCACCAAAAATAAACTAAACAGCATAATCCTATGCTGGGAGGGGAATGTTCAGCCATGGACAAAAGCTGCAGTCTGTGGCATCCTGCCGATCTTGTGTTGGATGCCACCACAGGATGTGGATGTGATGTCACTGCCTTTCAAGCAAAAAACCATTTGCTTTTCAAAGTTGTCATTAAGAGCCACTGACAAGGCCGGGCGAAGGGATGTGACAGGCGCTTTGCGGAGTGTGACAGTCGCCCGTGCTGGCAGCAGCACAGCCGCGCTGTGACACAGCTGCACAAAAGCTGCCAGCCCCGTCCCTGTGGCCTCGCTGGGGACGGATGGTTGTCGCCTCTAATCCGCACCCACAGCTGACTCGGGGCTCTTTGTCGTGCACCGGGCAACCGCATGACTGCGCTCTCTGCATCCATCCATTGTCCGCACCCTGGCTGCTCCCGAAACCTCGGTCTGTGCGGAGAGCTCTCAGATGCTCTGTGCGCTGTACTTGCCTTTTTTTGCTTATGGCTTCCATTGTCATGACACTAGAGGGTGACAAAGATTCAAACGAGAGCCGCAATGAAACCATTAAAACTGGAAACTTGAAAATCAGATGAATTTTTAAAAACTGACAAGTCTTCCGCTGGAACAGACATGAAGATTCAGTGATGCTAATGGCATTTTAATAGAAGCTGGTGCCACTTAATGGAAGTTTGTTTGATTTGGATCAATCCTTCAACAGACTGTTTAAAATTAAGAATCACAGAATCACTAGGTTGGAAGAGTGATAAGGTGATAACAAGATTTTTTTCTGGGACTTTTCCAGAACAGAGTTGGAAAAAATTGAGCGTTTTATTGAGGGTTTGTTGGAGTGGTCCAAAACACAGTGCAAAATAAAGCAAATTTTAAGTAGTGATGGGAAATCTGTGTTTGTGGAAAGGGTGAATAAAGAGAAGACAAAAAACACATAATTAAATTTAGGCACCAAAAAGTACTGTTGCTAATATGAACAGCAGTTATCAGTTAGAGGTTTATGTAGAAAAAGAACACTTTTCTGTATGTAATACTGTTTACAAATGTGAATATATTGGCTAAGAAGTGAAAAAGGTCCAGTTGCTTTACAACACTGAGGAAACCAACCTTGTTTTCTGAAAGTCTTATGATTTGCTACTGCATTTTTAGGAGCATACAATTTATGTTTCACATGAAAACAGGGTTTGGATATGTATTAGCCACTTGATCACACACACATAGCAAGAGATTCAGGATCAAATCAACCATGTTGTCACTTTCAGACACTGCAGCAATCATGTTAAGGCTTGCATCACTTAAAACATGGTCTATTATGTATGTAAAATATTTAAATTATTTAAAAATAGTAAGAAATGCTCTGCTGAGTTAATTACCTTAGCTTTATTTGCCAACTCCAAGTAATTTTTAGTGAAATTTGCATGATGCTACCAGCTCCCAGGGTCTTATCATGAAATTTGGTAGAAACTGCGATGTACTTGCACTAAGAAGTGTGTAAACCTCAGCTTTCATGTCTACAAAATATTTCCAGGCTGTAAGACAGTGGAAAAGCAGTGGAAAAGAAATGAAAAATGCTGGAAAAGAAAATTTCCAGTATCTGAACTGCTATGAAAAGAGCTTCCCTTTGTTATTTTAAAATGTTATTTTAAATTTTATTGTTATTTTAAAAAGGTTTAGGCGGTCTTGTGATGTTTGGGCTCTTATTCATCGCTCTTAGGGCTTGCTGTTGGCAACACAGCGTGCAAATGGCACCAGTCTGGGCTAGCGGGATTGCTGACTGCAGTGAGGAATTTACCCCACCCTTTGAAATGAGAAAAAGACGTGTAAACCCCTTTCATGGAAACTTTGGGAAGAAATAAGAGATTTGGTTAAAGATTCTCGCTGCTTTAGGCACTTGGCCAGAAGAAATTATGTTTAGTGGTCAGAGTAAGACACAGACCGTAATATCTGCTGTTGCCAGAACTAAGCCAGCCTGCCACCTAACAAAATTGTCTTTGCCCTCCTCTATCCCTCTGCACAAGTGCTCTCCTGGATGATGTAGCATTTTCTGGCAGATAGGTTGGGATGTCATTTTTGTGGCATCTGTGCACAAGATGAAGTAATGGTCAAAGAAAAGGTGTGCTTTGCCCAAGGGAGGATGAAAGCCCCACACAGACTCTAATGTGCATGTTCTCCACTTTGGATAACCCAGTGGGAGAGGTAAGGTCACCTCCTTTGGGGCTCCGTGTGCTTCTTGACTGAAGCAAAGAGGGCAGGACATTGGTGTAGGACGTGGGACTGGGAGAGAGACCCTTCACATGCTTTAATAGTCCACTTTTTGCTCCAGTTTTCTCTCTAAAAGCATATTCTTACTATAAAAACTTCTGTAATGTGTTTTGAGATCTCTGTAGTGCAACAGAAACACTGGTAAAATCTGGAGATGAAGATGTTGCTGCCATGGACATGTCAGCTGAGTGACGAGGCCTGAAGTCATCCAGCCTAACTGCAGGTGCTCAGCCATCGTGGGTGTGTTGGGGCTGTAGCTGCCTTTGGTCCCCAAATAAGCAGTGACTGGAGAGCTACTGGACTTTTTGGGCTTGAATTGGCCCTTCTGCCCAAGTGTGTCGTTTGCCTTAGTGCTGTGTTTTCCACTGAAAGAGACACCAGAAAGCATTCCAGAGGAAATATGTTTTATAACAGTTGCTTTATGCAATCTTTTCAATGTTCCAGCAGCCCTGACTGATCCTTGGTGGTAAAAAATGAGGGGCTAGCCACCCAGCAGTTAGTTGGTCTAAGAGGAAGAGAGGGAGCTGCTTTCACACAGTGCAAGGACTCAGCCCCAGCAAAAGCAGGCAATGGCAGTTAGATCACCACATAGATGGGTCACAAAGCCACTGGTGGTTTTGGTGCAGAGAAGAGGAATAACACTAATGTGCTCAAGATGCTGTCCAGAGAGAACAGTCTACACTGGTGTCTCAAAGACTGTGTCTGAGGGAATATAAATGGAAGTCAGTGAAAAGGGAAGTAACCCAAAGCACAGGACAGGTGGAGAGAATCTGATTTTGCTGTAGGATCTGAGGCTCTACTAGTATATGCACGACATTTAAAAGAACTGTAGGTGGGAGGTACCAAAAGCCCCCATGGTTAAAATAATGCTGCTGAGTATAACAGAAAGGCATTTGTGTTTGTTTTGCTTGCAACCTTTTTGTTACCCCAGTTGTTTGTTTTATTAAGCCATTGAGGTTATGGGTAGGTATGTGGACAGCCAGGCAGTGTCTGAGGTATCTGTTTGGCAGCCCTGCAGGCTGGGAAGTGATGCCTGTGAGGCTGCAATGCCCACTGCTGATGGAAGTAGCACAGAGTCCTCCCTCACAGATGGCAGAGGAACCTCCACAAGAGCTGGCTGTGGTCCAGATCACCACCCTCATGCAGAAGCTGCTGTCCGCTGCTGTAGTCAATGTAACGAAGCAGTAGATCACCATATTTTTCAATATGTGCTGTGGAAATCTGTTTGTACTCACACAAATGGTCCCTGGAAAAGGGCCTCCAGTGGAAGGCATGAACACATCATCTTGCCAGTTTGTTTTATTCAACAAGCTGATTTGCCATTTAAAGGAAAATGCCTCCTTCCTCTCAGACGCTTCTTGTCTGTGGCTGTTCCGTTTTTCAAGAGAAATATGGAGGGCTTTTTTCTTTACCTTTTTTCCCAGACATTTGCATTTTTCTTTGTCTTCCCTAATTCTTTAATACTTTCCTGCCAAAAAGTAACTGCAGGCATATTTTTTTCTGTAAACACTCATTGTGGGAGATCAGAAATAATTATCTGTATACTTGGAAAGAAGAAATCTAGACTATTCTGCACCTTTCTCTAAGTGACATTATGCTTTGGATGGATTGGGAATTGTTGGTAGCATTATTAATGTCAGTACTTAAGAAGTCTACCTAATCACATGCTTTGCACAGAAACTATGCAGACACAGCATATTCCTCCAGAAACTGAAGATATTTAATAAAGATATAAAAAATATATAATACAGAAAATCAATAAGTACCTCGCAAATTCTGACTGATCTGCATTTTAGAATCTAAAATTATACGCTTACTGGTTTTGATTTCTAAAATTATTTTAAGGTTCCATCTATTTTTAAAATTATCTGAATAAGTGTTGTGCTAAACTACACATAATCTCACCATAATGAATTTCTTGAATTCATCATTGTCATCCAGTCCTGTGCTACTAGCTTGAAAACTTTGATGTTGAGCTTGTAAGTCAGTGATAAAGTCACTGAGAAGTTGTTTCACAAATACCTTGTGAATTGATGATTGGAGTCATGATTCTTTGCTGACATTTACCATTTGTCACCACTGTAGCCTTTGTGAGCTGGATCTGCTGTGGTCCAGATTACATTACTTCAGAAGTACAGAGTTTATAATGCAATGGTAATGTGGACTTTACTGGTTCTCAGAGAGATCCATAGAGGAAGAGAGCAGCTTGGTGGGTTTATGGCATCTCTTCTACCTCCTCACATTGGAACATGGGCTGAACAGATCAGGTTGGAGCATTGCTGGGCTCTAGACATGCTTTGGCTGCACAAGAGATCTGCTGGGAATTGCTGCAGCCAAAACACATTGGAAGTCTGTAACAATTCTGGCTTTGGGGAGAGAGCCTTCAACAGGGTTAGAGGAAAAAGGAACAAAGTTGCTGTACATTTATTTTCTCCCTTCCCTTCTGCATAAGCATTAAGTGCGTTGTTAAGAGTGGAGGATACTCTTCCACAAAGTTGTCTGTTGATGTTTTGCATGATTCTTAGGTTCATGGTGCTATCAGATCTAGGTGCAATGTCCCTAGCTTATTACAGCTCGTTCTCTCAAGTAAAGCCAAAGGAGCAAGCAAATTCAAATAGGCTAGAAGAAGCCAATTGTGGAGATCTAGTGGATTGACAGAAACATCTGGGGAAGTTTCAGAAAATGGATGACAAGTAATATACAAAATTCCATGAGCCAAATCCTCATCTAGTTAATATAACTTTTTTTTCCCTGTGAAACTGAAACCTCTAGATTCATTAGCACCAGATGCAGATCTGGTCCTTGTCTGAATTTTTCCAGGCAGACAGCTACTACTTTTGCCCTCAAATACTAGCCCTATGTCTTCAATAAAACCAAGCAGCCAAAAATTCAAAAATTAGGGAGAGGGATAAAGAGGAAATTTCAAATTCAAGCCAATAATGAAAAGTTTCTTCAGTATAGTCTGGAGTAATAACTTGTGGTTCTCCATAGTGGTCACATTGAGATGGTAAATTACTTCAATTGTAAGTGTAGTTGATAGCAATCAATATGATTGACTGCAGTCAATACACAGGTCTTTTTCAATGTCTCATGTTTTCAGAAGAATAGAAAGTATTCCTTACAGATATACAAAATAGCTCATAATAATAAGAAAATACAATTTCTTGTTTGCCCCTTGTCTGAAAGCAATGAAAAAATCCTGATGTTTTTCCAAAAATAATTCAACTGAATTCTGAGAAATATGGTTAGGGTCTGAAAGGTCTCTTTTTCATGGAAAAAAAAAAAACAACATGAGGGAAAGTAAATTTCTTTCCCCCCTTTTTTTACTATGCTGCGACTCTCTGAGAGAAATTCAAATGTTACTGTGGTAACTGTACAAGCTGCAAGACACCATTCTCCAGAAAATGACCTTCTTATCATTCAATGGACATTTCTAATGCCTATATGCCAACATCTTGCTTTTTGTAATGTATACCTTGTGGCTTTTAAAATGGATCTTTTGTGATTGTTCTTAATGCATATCTAAACCCACATATTTGCTCTAATTTGTATAAGCTTGACACTGTTACACACACTCTTTCCTTTGTCTGGGTGTCTGTGTGAGAAATATTGTCTATATTGAATTTTATCACTAAGGAACACCCACTGTACTTCCTGTGTTATGTGCTAACACATATTCATCAGTATTTCCATTTGTTTAGATTAATACACATATTTACAAGTGGATAACAAACTTCTTTAAAATAATGGGTTCCTTCAGAAAGTGCAAGTACTCTTAGGGATCTGCCATGGATGTGTACTGAACAGGTAAGACCCAATAACTCAGAGCCAGAATGAAGCTTTGAGCCCTGATCATCCAAATGCACAGAAACATGTGAGAAACCAAGTATCTCATGAGTCTTCATTATAGCATGTTGAGCCAAGTAAAGTCACAATTTTTTTCTCTCAACTTCAGTGGTACCAAATAAAAGAGATAACAGACAGAATCCTTGTATTTTATAGTCCAAGGAATAAACTTCTCAGTAAATATTTAACTGTTAAATGTCATCAGACACATTGAGTCATGTTCTTATCTCATACCCACAATATATACAGCTTTGTCAGATACCAGTTTTCCATAATTATTTTAAAATAATCAAATAAAGGGACTTTGTCTGGGATTTTGAGTCTGTTAGCAGACAGTCTTAGAGCACAGCAGCTGCTTGAAGGGGTTTCCTGAAAGTCATTGTTCAAAGAGAATTACAGCCAAACAAAACATTACCAAGACGGAATTAGTACTAGCTACAAAAGAGGATGTTAAAAAAACCACACATACGCATCAGACACTTGAGAGCTGATCTTGGGCAAGATAAAAGACATGCAAAAGCAGCCAGCTTGTGTGAAACACTCTTACCCTCCCTGCCTGCCTGCTTTCCCAGGGTAATAATATTGCCCAGGCTACCCGTGTTATGGAGCAGTATGAGTGGCAGTGATGAGTAATGGTGACTCCTCTGGGCAGAACCACTCTCTTGGTCACCTCTCATCCAAGCGTCCATTTCCTCCTTCAAATAGCAGCAGGAGTAGAAACTCTGACTGGACTCTCTCACACTTAATTCTTTGCCCTTCTTTGATGTGCATAGAAAAGAATCTACAAGAATTATTTTATTTCTGGTTGGGTTTTTTTTCCTCTGATTTCTGTGCCAAAGATCCTGAGTGTGGTTTCACTGTTGTCCTCGTAAAATAAGTGCAGTTCTTAGGCCAAAAGAGATGAAATTCCATCTGACACCCCAACCTATTATTTTCTCCATCAGAGAAATCAATGTCCATCTTCAAACAGAACCCCAGTAAATTGTCATGAGGCTGCATAAAGAACTTAAATATTGTTTCATAACTAATAAGATCAAAAAGCCTTTTGAATATGTTTGGTTGGTAACTTGTTGTTAGCAAATGGTGAGATGTCAGTAGCGTCTAGTAAGACACCAATAGCTCCTCAAAGTCAGCTTAGGAGTAGAGCCAGATAACTAAGCATAAAGGACAGACAACCTTCATGGCTTTAAAGTACTAACAGCTCAGAAGTAAAATTTAAAAGCAAAGGAACAAAACCCCAAGACCTGAGCCTTCAAATCTGATGAGGTGTTCTGCAACTTCTAAAAGTGAAGTATGACATCACTTCTGCTTTCTTCTGCTCTAGCTGTTGTCATCACTGCACCCAATGAAGATGTTTTTACTAAGAACCAACCTTATTCCTAAATCAGTAAATACCAGTTAAGGTACGTTGATAGAAGGGATAAATGGGATGAAGTAATTCCCAAACAGAGTTTCTTTGGGTTTGTTTCATGCAGTGAACTCTTGCTATTGTCAGGGAATATTAATTTAAAAAAAAAAAAAAGAAGAGGCTGCAAGTAAAAGTACATGTCAGGTTCTTTTGGAGTGTTATGTGTAGAATTTGGAATTGCTAGCATGTTCCTTTGTCCTGGTTTAGGGCAAATTTGGGGGAAAGCGTCCGGAAGGAGCCCCCAGAAAGCAAACCCCCANACACAGACCATGGGGCAGGTGAGCCGGCTGATAACAAGACAAAACAAACCTTCACTTTCAGAGTCAGTCCTGAAAGCACAGAACATAATACCAAGCATCAACAGAACACACGATTGGGGATACAAGCACCATAACGTCACCCTAGGACATCCTTACAAATAATATCTGCAGGTGATTAATAGAATTACTCGCTATTGCCACAGATCTCTCTAGAACTCATGCAAAAGTGCCTCCAGCTTAACTATATAATTAATGGCACCATAAAATCTTATTCACTAATATCAGAAAATTATTTATGACTGCAGATATATGCATTCATTCAGAAAAAAAAAATCTTGCATTGGATGCACACTGTGGTGGATGGAGTAATGTGGCAAAATTATCCTTGATACTTTTTAGATATTTATCTGAGAACCTAATAAAGTTACATGAAACCACCATGCAGTGCAGTTGTTTTTTTATATAACTTTTATTATCTGGGGACATTAAATGCAAAGAAAATTAAAAATGCACAAACTTTGCAAAATTGCTGTCCATTTAAAGAAATCTTGGTCTAGACTTTAAAAGACTTGAACTGATAATCAAATATATAGGCCAGTTACATTTCTGATTTCATCATTATGGGAAAATACTGTAATATGTCCATTATATTCTGTGTTTTTCCCAAAATACTTAATAATTTATCATTGCCAATAATTTCAGTGTGGAAACAGATGTATTTCTCCATGTCCCTTCCTATGGTATATTTGAGTTCCTTATGAAGGAAAATCACTACCAGAAGATAAGCAGTTCTACATGGCAGTTCTGCAGAGCAATGAAGCTTCACTTTGCCTTTTCTCATTAAAAAAAGTAACCGAAAAAGAAAAATCCTGATTTTTAAGTCTGTCTCAGTTTCTTCTCAAAAAGAAAGTTTAGGTCTCTGAATATCATGTTCAATAGTCTGTGCTGGAGTTTAAAATAGTTCAGACATAATTACAAAATGTCATGTACTTACTGTCTGAAAACATGAAATAGCAGCCTACTACTTTTTGTGATATTCCCTTTTCCAAAATTCACAGAAGTAAGTGGAAATGTTTCCACTGATTACATGAGTTTTGGAACAGATTGTGTCCAAACCAGTTAAGGTTCTGCCTAAGGAAAGATTACAGGAATATGATTCTATTCTGAGAATTTAAGAAAATGCTTATTTTAAGAGATTTCCATTTAACATTTTTTGCAGGACAATCGAGTACTTAAACAAAACTGAAAAAAAAATGGAACTAAAGGAAGAGTAATCTGCTTACTGGATGGCAATCTCTTCTGCTCTATCTTCTTCTTATTTTATTCTAAATGACTCTTTTCTTCATAAATATTTAACATCTAAAAAGATTCAAATTTCAAGGAAGAAAACGGATGGAATTATTTGACTAATATTTCAATATTGCTGATATTTTGCAAATTATTAATTTAATTAAAGATACTCAGGAAAGTTTAATTAAGTATAAGTAAATTCTGGCATTTGCATTGCAAGATTTAATTGACTTCTTTGACTAATAAATACTTCCGTTTTCTCACATACAGTAGATTAGAAAACTGCTGGAGGTAAGCATTTGATGTACAGAGAATTGTCTGAGCTTCATCACATCAATTATAAACTAATTATTCTCACCAGTTTAATTCCTGTTGGTTCCCCCAGTATTGCAATGTCCATGTTTTGCAAGTATATCAATAAATATACTAATGCTAAAGCATTTAATTTATGACAGGTCCCTTCCAATGAAGTAGATATAAATGCAATAAACTTCTTCATGTCTTATGACTAGTAAGATATAATATAAAGTGAATTTTTTCACTAGAAAATGACACATTTTTCATGTGTCATGTAAACAGCAAGGTTGCAATACAGAAATTTCACATATGGAGAGCAATCTGTCAGTATGATCTTTTTCACTAATGAGTACATATGGTTTTTCCTCATGTTTTCTCTGAACACTTATACCTAATCCACAGTATTCCACAGTAATCAGATATTGTGGCAACAAGCCCACACACAAAAAACAGAACTTTGCTTATGCAGGGAAATCAAAACTTCTCTATCATATGTATATATATCTATGAAGGGTTCTCTTCCTAGAAGGAAAAGAGGCAAAAACTTCAAACTATTTTGAACAATGAAGACTGACTGGCCCTCCCAAATGTAGTTGCCTGTGATAACAGAGAACTGGACTAGATGACTCAGTTCTGTATTCCTGTTTAGGACAAGTCTGTTTTGGTGTATAGAAAATAGTGTAGGAAATCTGTAGGAGTTAGCTAAAAAGGAATTGAATAAAGATAACTATATTTTATTAATTATCTATACGTAGGCAGAAACTAGTATGTTTGGCATATGTTACGACTTGTATTTAATTTCTTCTCATGAATCTCAAAAAAGTATGGCTTTATAATTACTTATGCATGAGTTAGCAAGTCCTGAACCTCCTAAAGAGGAAGGTGTTTTGTTTTTTTTTGGTTTTTTTTTTTTTTTTTTTTTTTTTTTTTTTTTTTTTTTTTTTTTTTTTTTTTTTTTTTTTTTTTTTTTTTTTTTTTTTTTTTTTTTTTTTTTTTTTTTTTTTTTTTTTTTTTTTTTTTTTTTTTTTTTTTTTTTTTTTTTTTTTTTTTTTTTTTTTTTTTTTTTTTTTTTTTTTTTTTTTTTTTTTTTTTTTTTTTTTTTTTTTTTTTTTTTTTTTTTTTTTTTTTTTTTTTTTTTTTTTTTTTTTTTTTTTTTTTTTTTTTTTTTTTTTTTTTTTTTTTTTTTTTTTTTTTTTTTTTTTTTTTTTTTTTTTTTTTTTTTTTTTTTTTTTTTTTTTTTTTTTTTTTTTTTTTTTTTTTTTTTTTTTTTTTTTTTTTTTTTTTTTTTTTTTTTTTTTTTTTTTTTTTTTTTTTTTTTTTTTTTTTTTTTTTTTTTTTTTTTTTTTTTTTTTTTTTTTTTTTTTTTTTTTTTTTTTTTTTTTTTTTTTTTTTTTTTTTTTTTTTTTTTTTTTTTTTTTTTTTTTTTTTTTTTTTTTTTTTTTTTTTTTTTTTTTTTTTTTTTTTTTTTTTTTTTTTTTTTTTTTTGTTTTTGTTTTTGTTTTTTTTATGTTGATGCAAACTGTATGGTGTAAATGGAGCCCTGGTTTTGGCACTATTGCTTTGGCTGCTGCAATGGTTGTGACATTTCTTCAACACTTGGTGATGCCATCAGTATACTGGGTATCAAGGTCTGCGTTAGAGATCATTCTGTGGTACAGAATCCACCTCCTGATGAGGCTGGGTAGGCTTGAAGGAAACCTCCCCGAGCTTACGTGAAGCCCTGCTGCATTTCAGCCCCTTTCTTCAGGGTTACCAAGGGACCAAAAAATGAGTGAAACCCAAAGGAGCAGCTTTTCTTCCAGCCAGGAAGATTATGGCTAGCCCACCCGGCACTGATGCATCAGCTGCATGTGCTTTAGACATCGTAGAGACTTTATACCAAAGGTCTGGGATGAAAGCAAAGGCATGAAAGAGGACATTAGCAGTCGTGCTGAAATGCTAACTGGAACTGAGAGATCTGGGACATGAATGTCAATTGCTGCCTCAGTGGACATACTTCTGGTAGCACCTAGAACATATATTGCTCAGCTCAGAAGATGAACTCAGGTAAGGAAAAGAAAATGAGGCCCGGCTTCCATACTCACATCCCTGCATCATGCAGAAAGATGATCTTGAGGAAATGTACTGTCATCATTAGGGGAAAGAAATGATAATGTACCTGTATCACTTTATTTCCTGTTGCTTTTAGGTAGTTACAAGGTTTTGATAACATTAAAAACTCTGCATGCAATTTTACCACTCTTCACTTTTTCTCATGTATTTACATAACAATACATAACACAGTCAAAACCAAGTACTAACAAACATGAGTCCAAACTGAGCACTTTTAAAAGCCATTGCAGACTTTATCTGCCAGCTGAAGAGCAAATCAAGGCATAGAGAAGGCTGCTGATGCTGTGTGAAATCAGTCTCTTCTGACTAGCTCTGCCTTATCCCAGACTATATCTATACCTGGTCTATTTTGTGCAAAGCTACCTTGAATATCTAAACCGAAATCTCCAATCTGCAGGTCAGATCATTACAAATCACAGCATTCAGCAGAGCTGGGCTTTGAGCAGGGTGTTTTCCAGCCCATTCTTTGAGCTGACTGTGTTCAAGGCTACTACAGGATGAGTTAAAATCAAAGTGCTGCTTGCGAAACTTGTTTCTTTCCAAGTATTTTAAATCGGAACAAGAACAACAACAGAGATTATTTTTCCATGGATTGATGAATTTGTGGGGATAAAGGATAGATTTTGCCTTGTTCACATTTTTTCATGGGTGACAGTACATACAACAGACGAAGACATCCTTTCTCTAAAGTCTGAGCTCTTTAATTTTGCAGCACTGCTGGTGTGGAGAAGGATTTCAGATTTCCTGTTCATGCTACAAGCACACGGACTAGAATTAAACTGCAAGAAAATGGGCTGGTTTTCAAGGGTCATTATAGTATTTTTTGCTAAGCTGTGCCAGCACTGTTCTAAAACTACCAGACCACTTCATGATAAAGTACTTCACTAGTAACTTAGGCAAAATTGGCTGTAATACTAGTCCAGACCACTTCAGAGACCAAATAAATGTGAAGATTATATTCAATTGTTATATCTAATTTGAAGTCATATCTAGAAATTGAATTGAATGTGACACAAGATCAAGAAAGTGCAGACTACCAAAGCTTTTTCCTCATCAACTTTTGTCTGAAAGTTTGTGACTAGGGATCCAGGCTTTAGTGCTTGGGTGATAGATGTTTTAATCAGCACCAAGGGAAAAGCCAAAGTGGAAAATATTATGAGGCTTGTGTCTGTTGCATTTTATGGATTGACATAAGGTTTATTATTGTTTAGCAATATTAATGGATTGACGTAAAAAGCGAGATTTATTGGAACTGTTCTAATATCGAGATGCTTCTGCAAACATGAAAATAGATTTAAGACCCAAAAACGTAGCCAGGCTCATTTCAGTGTCATGTACAAGTTTGGCAGTCCTCTTTGCTTTGATTTATCTCCTCTCTTGCTGAGTCCATAGTCTCTAAGACTGGCTCCTTGCTGATTATCATAGCATTATGGATTTCACTTGCTGCAAATGGGAGACCTATTTATATAATATTTTAACAAGATACTATTTTATTACTAAATTATATTTTATATCATAAAATTATGGCAGTAGTTATTAATAATTATTTCCTTTTAACTACCTTTTTTTGTTTAGATTACTTTTTCTAGAGATTTCTTAACCGCACTGGCGACAGAAAAACAAAACAAAATAATGAAAATACAAATAAATCTCAGCTGACAAAATAGCATATAACTTAGGGTATTATTTTCTCTTCCTATAAATATAAAACAGATTTCACATACCTTTCCTGTGTTTATCTAAACTTTTCTTCCATAAAACTTATGACTGCAAGGGCTTGCAGGCCTCATGCAAGAATTCTTTTTGATCAAAAATTTCACAAACATCCAGTGATTATTTTGTTAGCTGCGTGGAGACTGTGAAATCAATAGCCATTTTGGAAAATTGTTGCCTGTCAGAGATAATGTTTATCTAGCATAGTTCTGTTATTTTCTGCTTTTCACTGTTTTCCCATTATCTGATTTTGACTTCCAGTTGAAATATTTTTGAATGTTATTTTCCTACTGTTGCTGCACATTGTATTCAATAAAACTGTCCCTAAAGAGAAAATAAACATTTCTCAGCTTTCTGGTCTGATCATTTGGCAGCACCTTCTCACTGGTTTTACTGTCTCAGTATAAAGCCCAGTTTCTATTCCCTTGTACACAGCAGCAAGGCGAAGCAAAACACTTCTAAAAACCTAAATATATGTTTGAAATGGCAAGAATGGAAGGGGAAGCAGGGAGTGCAGGAATACATACTTGATATATTTAATCTCTGATCTATTGACCCAAGATAGAACATTCCAATTTCATGACTTGTTTCTTATGATCTAAGTGAATTTATTGTCCGTAAATCCTTCCTTAAAACTCAGCTCCGCCCTGATGTATACCCTGACCTTTGCAAGGCATTTGGGCTGGGTTCTCTTACCTAATTTAGTCATCTAAAAGGCATTTAAGCACTAAATATAGACCAGTTACCTAGGTGCCTACTGCAGTCAATGGACACAACCACATGCAGAAGGTGATTCATCACATCCTAAAATATGTTGGATGAATGGCCCATTTCATGGCTCTGTCACTCTCCAAGGACTATGGCAACAGCCCAGGTGTCTAAGACCAAATGCCTCACTTTTATACAGCTAAAGTTAGGTGAGTTAAATCCCACTTCTGGTGCCCCCATTGGATTTCCTGTCTTGATTGAAACAGTCCTACTGTTTCTTTGTCTATCTTGTCTGTGGTAACTCTACATAATCTTGTTTATTGTAGACATATGTTCTGGTTTCAGTTGTTTTTTCTCCTACACACAAATTTCAAGCACTTTAGAGAATGGACATGGAGAAGTCTCTCCCTCCCCAGTTTCCCCCTCTCTCCCTACCCCTAAAAGAACAATAAGAAATTATTCCGGTGCCAACAAAAAATCATTTGACACATATCCTTTAAACAATCTATAACTGCTAATTTAATCAGTAGAATATACAACATCTCTTCATGAAAAATCCCCACAAATAATTTGAAAACTTGTACTGGAAACTCTTACTCTCTCAGTTAGTACTACAGAGGGCAATGGAAATATTTCTATAAATAAGGGTTTGAAATTAGCGAGAAGACATGCAAAAATAAGAATTACTTGCATCAGTAAGAGTTGCTGAATGTAGCCTTTAATTTATCATCTGCAAATGCAGCCCAGTGAAGATGTAGTAAGATTTGCTCCTTTTTAAGAGTTACAGCTCTAGACTGTGTTATGTGATAGCCCATAATTGAATAAGTGCATGGTATTTCTGAAGGATTGTGAAGGGATATAGAAAGATTATTTTCTTTACCACTCTTCTAGTGAAATTTCATGTATTTGGACAGCGTATAATTGCAAATTACATTGATTGCTATTTCCTTTTTTTAAATAAAACTTATGAAGATGGAAGCCAGAAACAATACCTCTGGGTTAATTACGTAGCATGTAATAGGATTAAACCTTTAAAAATAAAAAATAAATGTCATTTTCAGAATAATTAAGGCTTTAACAGCTTTTGGAGTTGATTTAAACAATCCACAATGACACTGTCCTGCCCTAAACTTACTGGATTCTAACAGTTCTCATTCCAGACTGCTAAATTTATACACTTTGTGCCAATTCCTGAGAAGTTCCTTCTAATACCATTACACCTAGCTTAGTCTTTTCTCAGGGTTTCTCATTATAATTTAGAATTTCGTCATTTCAGTTGGTTGTAGTAAATGCTTTGGACAGCTGGAACAAAAGACGCTTTATTTTATAAAATCATTTAGGTAGTTTCATATGTTTGAAAGAGAGTTATGCTGGAAGGAGTTTGAAGCAGACTCAGAAATTGAAGCTCTTTCCACCACATCACATGTGAAGAAATAACCCAGAGATAATTCCCTTTGCTGAGCACGAGGCCAGACTTTGTGGAGCACTGAATCATTGCCAGCTCACAAAATTTCTCAGCAGTTACTATTCATCCTCACCTTTAAACATGTCTAATTCTGTGGAGTAATTTCTACCAATTCCTATGGGGACTAGGCCCATAATCAAATAGAAATGATAAACCCCTCGACTCTTTACGCAATAAATCTTTTAAATACCATATTTTTCACGTTTGCAAGAAGAGTAAATACTGAAGTGATAGGTTGCTGCCTGTGTGATCGAATCATCTACTAATCCATGTGTCTGTGTATTTAAAATCCCCGAACCAAACTGGTATTTTCTCACAAGAAAGAAACTTTGCACTTGCCTTCATAGGAATATCTGAAATGAAATCTCACAAATTTCATGCCAATGGTGGTTTGATGCCAGTTTTTACAAAGCAATATGAGACTATATTATTGGGGAAATCCCTCAGAACAGAATCATAGAATGGTAGAATCACTTAGGTTGAAGAAGACCCTGAAGATAATCAAGTCCATATGTGTCCACAAGCGGACATCAAATCTGAATTTGTCTGTTTTTCTAGACTGTCATTTTACTTCTTCCATTACTTGGAGAGATGAATAAGGCATTGACATCCATGGAGGGCGATTCACAGTAGCCAGTGAATAAAAAAAGAATTTTAGGATCTTCTCCTCTTTGGCTATGTACTGGTTGAAAGTTTTCAGCTCCTAGGGTCAGGTAGATAAATCTATGATCAGTTTTCAGACAAGTTGCTGATGTACAGCCACATGGTTCCTGGGCTCAGGGCCCAGGTTTCTGTGGGAAAAGAATGGAGGTTCACCAAATGGAAAAGTGCTACTGTGCTCCTGAGTCCCACCTCTGATTTGGGTGACTGGAGAACCTGAACTCTGGGTTTCAGGCACAGTGTTGTGTGAGAAATGCATCTCTCTCCTTTCCTCAGCTCCTTAAATTTCTCATGGTGCTGTCAAGTCACGTTGTATGAAATATGTTCTTTGGTGCTCAAGTATTCCTTGCAGGATTTTCTTATGTAATAATTTCATTGCCTTATATTTACTTTTGCATTTATAAATGATCCAACTATTTTTAATTTAGGTAATGAGTTCCTTCTACACGGAAACATCTCATTTTATTCATAGGTACACATTTCAGCAGAAATCTTAAAATATTCATAAGATTCTCTACTTGTTTTTTTCCCAGGCTGTGAATCAGTCCCTGATAAAAAGGACCTGATCCTGCTTCTGTTTAAATCAACAGAAAAACTTCTAATTCCCCTCAGACAGAAATGAGCTCATCATGATACTGAGGAAAGTTTGTTTTATTTTTTTTTCTCTAGCAAAGTATGTTTTGCTATCCTTCTGTAAGGCCAAAGTACTTGCCAATATTTAAACTTTATTTAGGCAAAGCTCCCATGAATATGGGTGTCAGGGTAAGACCTACTGGCTCTTTTAATAAAGGAGGAAAAAAGCCACAATCAAACAAAGTCCTGACATATTTTTCTTTTCTATTAGAGAAAAGCAGCAAGTGTTTTTCCTCAGCTTCCCATACCTTAGTGCCCTGGGGTTACCCCTCAGGGCAGTAGGATGGGCATGAAGAGGCCCAAGCTGCTGCCTGGGAGATTTTGGTTAGGGCTGGCTGCAATCCAATGCATGGGGAAGCTGTGAAAGCTGGTCCCTCTATAAACTATTTTTATGTGGGGCAGTATGAAGAAAGCTATAAACCCCCTGATAAATCCACCATGGTCTTCCTTGCTTAATGCCTTGATTTGTGCTTTTTCCTTAAAGCTTTTTTATTTCTCCTCTGTCATATTAGGATTTAATTATTAAAATGGAATAACCAATACACTCCAAATTCAGTGCATGAGGCTTCCCTGCCAAGTCCCACAAACAAAATTGTAGGGTCTGGTGAAATCCTACACTTCTTGGTTATTAGCTCTGTCAAATGAATCATGCTTCTGGGGAATCAGATGTTCTTAGGATTTAAACACTCATAGCTGTAAATGCAGAATAATATCAGAATAAAAGTTTGATGTTTAATGAATTTCAGCACAGGATTTCTGCAACCTGTCCTGTTACAAAACGTAGGAATAACACAAATGTATCATGACACAGATAATAACTATCATAGCCCTTGCTAAGTCATTGGATGAGAAATTAAATTTATAATTAATAGTGACCTGTCTCTTGTGGAACGAGGTCCTGTTTTGGATAGTTTCCAAGTCATTCTCTGTGCCCCTAGGCACAGACTCACTGCAGAGTGTCACAAAAATCTCTTGTTTCAGAAGCAGGAAGGATAAAATAATGTAAAAAACAATTTTAAAGCACTTGAGATACCTCAGCTTAGGACAGATTCATTTTGTAAAATTCACAAAGGAAAAAACGCATGTATTGAAATATTTTCCTGCAGTTCTTTTGATTGTTGGTTCATTCATGGGTTTTCTTTTCATCTGCTCTGATGTATAAAACATAAATAAATATATGACAGAGTAAATATAAACAGTGTAACCAAATTAAAAGAATTGTCAGCAATTACCATTGTATTCCTCTTAATTTGCAAATTTAGTACTTGCTCTGAAAAAGACAGAGGCAAATCCTATTTGTATAATTTTTTGGGAGATAAAGCCCATTGCAAGAATCCCTTGTACAGCAAAGTTTCAGATGGAAGTGAGGAACACAGGCTGACTCTAATCCAATTTTGACGCCTTCTCCCATGAATAATTGGGGAGTTCTGGAAGTGTTCAGCCCTTTGGTGGTACCTAGTGTCTAATTCTGCAGCCACATTGCAATTCAAGCATGTGAGAGCTCTCACTTCTTCTAGTACATGTCATACATGGCCAAACTCGCCCTAGATTATTGAGGGAAGGGACAAAAAACCATAGTCTGCTACTTTTGCTAATTTTAACTGGTACCTTATTGTAGAACCATGTCTCTGGAGCCAATGCTCTTATGCACATCCCTGCTGGAAGCTGTGTGCCCATACTGTCCATCTGTAGACAGACAGGTCTGTGTTCCAAGGATAAGCATGGAACTGCCCACAGTCCTGATGCAATGGCACCATGCCAGTTAATCTGCTAAAGAGATGACATCAAGCTCCCAGGGAATCTTTCATCCCTTCCCTGTGCTGTCTGATACACACAGGAACAGAATTTAGTAGTTGCCCTGCTGAAATCAGTACAGGTTATGGCCACTGTGAGCAGCTGTCAGTCTGCTACTGTAGGGAAAGTTCCAGTCCACCCTCAAACTTTCCAAAGCTTTCAAAGCAAAAGAAAGAAACCTCAAAACCCCCAAAATGAAAAAGTAAAACAATGAAAAGCCCTCCTAAGACATTTAACAGGCAACTGAAGTATTTCTTCCAAGACGCCCAGTACTGGATGCGCAACAGCTTTGAAGGAGGACATGCAATACATTGTAGAATTTCATCTCTTTAATCCTATTCCCATTATGGAACAGAAACTGGCTTGGATTTTGTGTGGGGGTTTTTTCAAGCTTGACTCTGACCAGTAAATTTCTTTCTGCTACAAAATGTCCACTGATGTTTCCTATTGTAATAACTAGGCTTACATGGTCTGTTCCTGAGTCTGTTATGTCTTAAAATTCATTTAAAAGAATGACCGTCTTTCTTCACTGTTAAATTCATTAAACTCTAGAGACTTAATCTCTGTAGGAAATACTAGTTTCAAAGAAATTTAAAGTTCTGAAGTTTTAATTTACTTTTTGCTTGTCCTCTATCTGATATCATTCTGATATCTTCTCATTGGAAAACTAGTGTCAGGAGACCTTGATGGTGTAGTTTGTATTTCCATTAATTTATTCTTGCCAGAAAAGTTATTGCCAGAACTTCACAGTCACTGTCGTTATTAACTCAGTTAAATTTCTCCTTTGGGTCATTGTCCAGTAGTTTGTCCAGCTCACTGATCTGCTGGCAGACTGAAGTATCCAGTGTCCGGAAGAGCACTCTAGCAGGAAAGATGATGAAACCATAACATTTTTGGAATGATACTTTTTTTTTTTTAATTGAAAAACAGTTTTATGAAAAACAGTCACTGTGGATCCATTTCCCTCAGAATACAAAGGACAAAACAACTCTGTTTAGTAAAATAATTTGTTTGGGTCTGACTAGTTGGTTTTAAATACAGTTTTTCTTTGAACACAAAGCTTCTATTCACAAGATCAACCATAGCCTGCACTGTTATTGAGGGGTGGTGCAGCATCCCTCCCGCCCAGCAGGACCCATTGAGAGGCTTAATGTTATCTTCTTATTTGTATTTACTACACAGATAAAAGCTTCCTCCCCATCTAAATCTTCTCCCACCATGTTCTCACAAGTCTGCATAATGAGATTAATAAATAAAGCTTCAAAAGGTAACCCGATCAACAAAACTTTGTATTCCTCAGCTTCTAGTTGTGGTGAAGCAACCCGATGGTGAACTGTGGTGAGCTGGCAAGCTCCTGGTGCTCCCGAGCACTACAAAGCACCTTAAATTACAAATCTATTCTCCAAAAAGTGATGCTAGAAAAATGATACAACCAAGTGATATTTTTGTATTGTTCTAATTTGTTCCAGACAAAACATATCAAATTTACAAGTGGAAAGGAAAGCTATCTCCCTTTTCAGTCCTAATGTATTAACTTGCCAATACTTGGCTCTATCAACTTGCTAAGAAGCTGAATGTCATTTTGGATTCTTTCTCTTGTTTTTCCAGTGTGTTGCAATGCACAGGCCAGTTCCACCACCAGAAACACTTGGCAATCAGATTGCCTTCAGTAGCTTTGCACACATACAATGGATTCTGATGCTGCACAAGAGAAATAACAGAAACCATCTCACTTCCTCTGGTCTCTGCAGAGCTAGCAGGAGTCAAAATTAAACTGCCAATCCTCCAGGCAAACAAATAACATGAACACGCATGGACCGACACTGCAGCAACAATGGCCAAACTTTTGCAGGATCCTATAGGAAGCTGCCCTGCCTTTGAAAGCAATGGGAAGCTCTGCCTAAGGCACAGGCAGTCTCCCCCTCACCCCCCTGCAGCTCCTCAAATTGCACTGCTGAATGTCTGGTCCACTCAGTGAGGTTGGAGCAGACTTTTCCAGGAGAACTGGCCCACATTATACATCCATCTTGGCACCCATTCAGCCTGCAGTCTTTCTTCTCTGGTTGCCAGAAAGCATGCTAGTAATTCAGATACACTGGTGGGTCTGGGATATGAATAGTTGGCCACTGGGAACAGTATGAAAACTTTATTGTTATTCACAGCCCATCATAAACCAAAAATGATTCACCACATGTAACTGAGCTAGTTTTGGATTTTAAATCCTAAGACATCAAACCTTCCAATCTATTTCAATGCTTTTTTTTTTCCTTTCCATTGCTCTGGGAGAAAAAAAAAAACAACACTCCAACACAATAAAAAAATCCAGGGGTTATCAAGAGGCAGTTCAGGGCTTGTTTGTGGTTCGTCAGGCAAATTTATGCAGTCCTTAAGTATACAGTTGGCACACCACTGAAAATGGGTCATTTCTGTATGTCTTTTGGGACAAGGAATTTAGCAGGTTAGTCAGATGGAGAGTTATGCAAACATGGCTAAAAAAGCCATGCTCTTGTAGATGGTTTCAAAAAACAGATTCAAAAATTGCAATTCATCAAAAGCTGACCAGAGAGGGATGGGGAGGTAACACAGCTAAAAATTAAAACATTGGAGATAGATGGGATTTTCTTCAACAGTGTGATGAAGAGCTGACAGTGAGAGTTGGCTCTTCATGGATTCTGCTGTATTATGCTCTCAAAGCCATTAAAAGAACTGTTGAAAAATTAACCACCATACAGGAGTTCAAGAAATCTCTCAACCATGTGTTTATTTTTCCGTCATGACACAGCTTTATGCATGCAAGAGAAAGAAGCAATCTACCATTTGTTTAAAATAACAGAGTCCCAAGAAACCCTAGCTCTTATATAATCTAAAACGAGCAATATTAAAAAGCTATCTACACATTTCTTGAATTGGACTTCTTATAGCATATTTGTGTGTCTTACAAGCCTGCAGAAAAAGAGGCTGCTCCTCTCATAGCTGTCAAAGCTGTGGGCAGGTTTAGGGATAATGCCATTGCTGCAGTGGGCAGATACAGCAACACAGAAATCAGCTGAGTTTTGTCATTCTGAGTTTGCCTCATTCCAGGCGGGAACCCCGCTGGTTTCCTCCACTTCACCTTCTTATGGTCTCTCACAGCCTTCAGTACATGCTGGAGTACCCTTCAGCTGTTCCAACTCCTTAGTCTCTTAACATGTTGGCAGCTAGTGATTGCTAGCTCTGTTAGACACAAACCATTGCTTTTGGTGGAAGAAGGAATAGTTCTTCCAGCCCAGCAGAAAATTACAATGGAAACCTGTGTGGACAAGGTTGGGTGCTGCCCACCCACTTTGCTTTCAGTCAGTGACAGCATTTCCTCTGTTCCTTCTTATTTTCCTCTGTTCCTAACTCAGCCATATGTTTGTGTTTTGTACATGTAAGTGAAGCTAGCAGGAGGCTTGCTGCTAACTTCAGAGAGGTTGAAATTTAACCCGCTATCTACATTTCTGCTTGTAATATTAAATGAAGGAACTGGAATTTCAGCAGTGCTTTTACAGACAGAGAGATGCACACTTGGGTTAAGATCACTCGGGTGAAATTCAAGCCTGTTGCGGTCAATGTGGGAGCTAATTTTTCACTACGCCTCTGTTTAGCCCACACTTGAGAAGAAAACACACACAGACACCGAAGAATTATTTATTTAGAATAAACATCAGTTGAGGGAATAGAATGGTGGAAACTGCTAAATTGTTTGTATCCCTAGTCACAATTATAAAAGCTGCCTCCAAAAGGGCATAGCATAGAAATAATATTATTCCTTTCATCTTTTTCTCTTTTTTCTATAGCAGTCTTCTCAGTAATACTCTTAATGATTTGGAAATGCAGCAACAGTATATTGTAATACTAATTTGAGTATGGAGGAAAAGCATTTGCTGCCAGTATTAACCTTTGTTTATTACTGTGAAAAAGCCACAGTAGCATGTCATGCTGATCTAATTTGCGAATTATGTGTTGAAATTATTACGTAATTCTTTTGTTTCCACCCTGTTCAGATGTTCTATGACTGTTTCTGTGTATTTTGTTCTAAAGTGTTTATAAGATTGTTTACAAAGCTTTGCTTGTTTATTGTCTAGTAAGGTAATAGATGCCAGAGCTGACTTTATCATGGTTCCTCACCACTATGTAGTATTATAAGTAGGATTAACTTCCAAAAGTTCGAGTTATTTCCACTCTCTTTGCTGTGCAAATAATGCTGTGCATCTGGTTGCTCTTTTAATTCACTGATTTATCTGCATATTAGGTTCTGGCACCAGACTGAAAATGCACCTACGTTTATTAAATTGGTAGTATTTATTGGGTTTTGTATGTTGCTTTTACATGATTTCCCTTCCTTTCTCAAGTAAAACAAGAAAGAGAGAGAATTAAAAACCTGTGCAAGGACACAGAGGAAGGTGGTGGCAGTCCTAGTAATATTACTGCAGTCCCTTGGTGCTCAATCTCATGCCACTGCCCTTCACTGTGTTGCCATTTGGCATCACTTCAAGAGAACTACAGGTACCTCCTACTGTAAACTGGGCTGGAAGTGATGCAGGTTTGAAGACTTATCTTTCAAGGCAAACTTTCCAGTACACATGTGGGAGGATGCTGAATAGTAGATACACAGTTTTGCTTTAACATGCTGGTGGACGGCTAATATTCTGCTCCATGGTAAATTTCCTACAACATCCATTCATTTCTATTTCTAGAACATTAAGTCCCTCTCAATATAGAGGTCCACCTGTAAACTATGTAAACTGCTGTGGGAAGAAGATGGAGCACATTCACTTTTCATTTATATATATATTTGTACATGTATATATTTAGCATATTTTAGAGAGTTTTAAGTGCTTTTTCAAAGGAACATAAATATATATACATGTATGTAAAGACTTAGTTCTAATACTCAGCTCTGAGTAAGGAAAAAAAACTGGTCTAAGAAGCCAAACAGCCTGTGCAACCAAATTTAAGACTCTTCAGTTTTTTTGTTGGAAAGCTTCAGGTGGGTGCTCGTGATTACACAGCAGTCTGTGCACTGCAGGAGTTCCTATAAGAAGAAGTGGTTTCACCAGTTTTGCAACCTTAATAAAAAGCCATTCTATCACAGAGAAAAAAATTCCTATTTTTAAAAAGCTTGGCATGATTCATCTGTGTTTAAGTCACTTTTAAGAATAAACAAAATTTGTGTTTTTAGAGCACCAGTCTCAGCCACGTTGCTGCTGGTAAGATACAGTAAACTGCTGTGCTCCAGCTTCCCTGAACAGCAAACACTAGGGCCTATGGAACCAGTATGAACTGATCTTACATAAAGGTTTAACTCACCCATGACATGGGAGACAAAATAACTTTCCTGCATGTTTGCAGAGCCTGCTCAATCGTAAAAAATGCAGCAGTTCTGGAAAACATGCCACACCACAAGTTCAGAAATAATTTATGCTTCCCTTCTGATTATATGCTGAATATTGGCAGGGCAGTCAAGGAGGACTATTTATAATATACAGCAGTTGCAAAAAGTTATCTCTTATTCACACAAAATGAAAAAAAGAAAGCTAAGTTAATAAGATGGTTAGAAAGGTAAGTTGATAAAGAAACCTTATACTTTTAGGCATAAATAGTCAAATAATCTATGAATATGATTGATACTTCAGTCAAAATCCTTCAAAAGTTTCAAATGGCTTATTATGGTTAGCAGAATTTCACTTTGCAGTGAGCGTCAGCAATTTGTCCTTTTCTCCTCCTCACAAAGGGATGCTCTTATCTAGTGACTTTCCTGTGGAAGACGGATGACCAGGCTTTTTATTTTTGACACTTGAAGTAATCTGTCATGCTTTTCCTTTGTTTGTTTGTTTCTGCGGTTCTCATTTCCAAGACATATCCTGTGGACTGTTCAAGTGCACTTTAAAAGTGAGAACTAAGTATATCTGCACAGTGTCTCACTGCAACTTGTCTGTCTGAAATGACTGACTCTTACACTAATTGAGTCCATCCATAATTGCATCAGAGTTCACACTGTTAGTCTTTTTCAAAGCTCCAAAATTTAACTCTAATTTGGAGGGCACAGGTGGGGGGGTTTCCACATCCCAGATGTCTATCCTAGTAGAGCACTGATCTTGGCACAGACAAAAAATTCTACCTATGAAGTGTTTTTCTTGTTTAGTTTTTCTTGTTGGACCAGTGTCGGCATTCCTATCCTAGAATACGAATGGTTCAAGGATTTTTTCTGGAACAACAGAGCTAATTAAATTTATAGTTTCACAGTGTCTCTGACCCTAAGATAATTTGCTGGTGCACTTTTGCCCCCTTGTTAGGTTGTTTTGTTACAGATTTTATTTGGTTCCAGAAGACATCAGGGTCAGTGAGAACTGGATGCTCTACAAGGGCAGGGGAGCCTTGACTTTATTCTGCTTACAGCTTCAGTTGAGGAAAGAAGAACATAAGACATTTCCCTCTCCACAGCAGAAAACCCAGTGATTTGCATACACTCTGATCTCATCTGAATGTGGTTTTAGCGTGGCTGCTTAAGATATTAATAGACTACTTCTGACTTGGACCTCCCTAAATATCCTCACAGTGGTATTGTTACTGTAACAGAGCACACTACTACATTACCCTCTTTGGTTAGCCTTAAAAATAGTTTAAAACCTGAAAGGAAGAATGGAGTCTCTGTCTATGAATGCAAAAATGTATCTTCATCCATGAGAAGATGTCGATGATTGCCATGGAAACATTTACTAATTGTCCGTGGAGCCTGTAAAAATAGTAATAAAAAAAGGTAAGGTTTGTCAAGAAATAACATTTTGTGAGACGTGACCTGTACCAGAAGACTCTGAAAAGACAGAAAGACATGGTGTGGTATAGTAAAGCCTTTTCTTCTCCAGATCCTCTCTTGCATGCAGACCACCTTGCTGTCCTACCTAAAGAGACAACACTCCCATTGTAAGACTACTGTCAGCATGTCCCTTGATGTCTGCTTACAAGACATCTTTCAAAATACAGGGGCTACTGGACTGTGACTGCAATCAGAAGTCAGGACCATTCTGCATCATAGATTGAAAGATTTGAGAAATCACATTTCTAACATTTTTTTTTTTTATAATTCTTTTCCACTCTGTAAAAATGCCATTTTCCAGGTCTAAGTGTATGCTTCTGGGCTAGGTTTGACGCAAACCCAGTCATAGCTCTCACCCTGTGGAATCTGCAAGGTAATTTAAAAGTTCACAGCAAATCAGTGCAGTAAGTAGGAGCGGCAGGACAAAAGAATACACTGCTGTATAACTAGGTTGGTCAAAAGTACATCTCAAGAAGCCTCAATAGTTGGTTGTTGATTTTCATTTCTGGTTTTTTTTTTTAAATGATCTTAAAATAATTTTTTTCATTGAATCTCAATCTGCTAGAATCTCACATTTGCTGTCAGTTCTCCATTGGCCAACCCAAGAGGTATTTGGGCTTTCAAAAAAACATACTAAGGCTCTCTGGATCTTTAAAATGCTAATAATCAGGTAGCAAAGGAATTTATCTGCTCTAGGAAATACTGTTATGACTGCAATGGTTTTAAAAAAGTTATGAAATGACAGCACCAATTTTGTTCATCACTAGTTCAGACCGCCAGCTATCAGTAGTTATTGACTTAACCCGCTTGTGTACTACTCTATTTAAACAACTCTTTACTCATTAAATGGGCCATTTAACATGGGCAGAAAATAAAATCAAACACAAGGAGTGGCTGTGCTTTGCCTCTGTCTTCCTATTAGAGAGGACTCTGTTCCCCACTGGAATGTTCCCCAGTGTGAATGAACAAATGATGTCTTCTCTTAAAGGAAACTGATTCCTTACCCACTAGCAAAACAGAGGAGCTTAGAATTAGTTTCTGCTGAAATGCTTTCCTGCTTACTGCTCCTGCAGGGTTTTATAAGAAGAAATTTATCTATATATATTTTGCTTAAAAGGGGACGCCATATGGCCTCCTGCCACGTGGGCACTCAGAACATGTATGACAGAATATTACTACAGAAGAATTCTTGAATAAAATTACCATTTCAACCACCACATGCCTAATATTGATTTTAAACCAACGAGGCCCCCTAACAGAATGATAGCAATGGAAATTGTCAGTGTGCTTTGGATCAGAAAGAAGTAATGAAATTGCTTTATATGTTCCTACTGTAAATGTCACAAACCCATATTTCTTTATTATCTGAATCTTCACTATCCATATTTTGACACATGAATGCCTTGCTTTCCTGCAGGTGCAACAAACCAGATCACTTAGGGGTTTAGTTAGTCTCTTAAGATCACCTCTTGCAGATTTCATTGGGGATCACATGAAGAGAAAGAGGTAACTAGAAAGCTGAGAGGCAGGCTTGTTATGCTGAAGACAGAAGCAATGGCCAAGGCAGAGCTGTGTCAGGACAGGAGCTGTCCAGGCAGCCCACATTTACTGGATGAGAGCCACTGCACAGCTGAGACCTTTTCCCTTTCCAAATTTTTCCAGTTCTTAAGCCTATGTTCTTTCAGTAACAATACCAGAAAAGGCCATTAAACGACCTGCACAAAATTTGTCTGCTCCTTTATTTCTTCTTGGTGGATAAATCTTTTCATATGGGGAGTTGGCTGAGGCAAAGCTCATGGCAGAAACTTTGGTCCAGGTGAACTTCATTAGATATTTCCCTCACAGGACCACTGGTGGCTTAGATATAACTAGTTTACTCCTAGTTCCAGTATACACTGTGTGGTGATCTCACCTGTGACTGATCAGCACATGACCTTAGCAAGCTAGAGTGCATCTTTTTCCATATAAACACTTAATTTTTTTGCTACTGTAGAAAAGGGCACTTGCCCTTGTTCATGCATCATTTTTTCAGTCATGCAAAATTTTTCTATTATTTGTTGTTACATTAATTTTCCAGAGTGTGTATGAGCACACGCTAAAAACAATCATCAGAGGAAAACTGAATAGCAAAAAATACTGATATAAACCATACACATTTCAGAGAAGCATTTGATATTCTCTGTTCTGATATATTTTGTTGTATCTTGATTAAATGTTTTATGTCAAGGAAAGAAATTAATATCAACATGGCTGTATATCCAGGTGCAGCATGCACAGAGAAAGCATAAGTGAAATGAGATAAAATATTCTGCATGATGACCAACATTGAATAAGGTTGCATTGAATAAAGAGATGACAGAGTTTTTTATATGAATGCATATCAATAGAAAAATGACAGTGCAAAGTAGTAAATGTTTTGGGGTTGCTACTGATTCACTATCAGAAAAGTTCAGGCAGCCAGACTACTAGACATTAAATGGCTCAAGGGCAATATGCTGAAATTTTATTCAGCTAGAGACTTAGATCTTCAGTATCCACTCAGACATGTAAAACCACCTGGAAAGGTGAGTTTAAAGACGACTGAGCATGACAGTAAACATAGGGTTAACAATAATAATATGCAAAAAATAATTCCAACAAGAAACCTAAAATTCAAGCATTGCTTTAGAATGTAAAAGAGTGCAAGAGATGAGTCAGTCTCAATACCTTGGCAGTAATATGCAAGCCAGTGGGGATATCCAGAATGAAATCATATCACAAATTGGCAAGGCAGCAGCTGCATTTATCTGCTTAAAGAAGATTCAGTCCTTGAAAACCTACGACTTAAAGAACAAGCTGAATATTCAATTCATGTTATTTTCAACTGAACAGATGGATGGGAAAGCTGGAAATCTACCAGAAGCACAGGGACTCATCTAAGAAGTCTGATAAAACACTCAGAGAACTTAAACTTAGAAAAATAGTAATTTTTAAGATAAGTGCATTTCTAACAAATTTTCCAAAATTTAACAGTATGTATTATCAGATATTAACAACAACAAAAAAAGATAGCTGTATGTGTGATACATGTTGGTAATAAACATGAAGAATGCACTGGGTAAAAATACATACAGAAATGTAAGCAAAAAGGGAGAGGTAAAAGGACACCTTGTGTGGAACACTCTGAAGGACTCCCCACCATGAAGATCATAAAAGTTGCTGTGTGTGGAGCCCACCTGGCTGCTGCCAGGAGGCTCCTGGTGGTCCTTACCAAGGTCAGCTCTGGCCAACCTCCCCTTGCCCCCCTCCCAACTGCAAGGAATCCCAGAGCAGGAGGAAACTCTGGGTGGCTGCTTCAAGACTAAGGAACAGCCACCACTTCAGAAAGTACCTGCCTTTTACATGGACTTCTATGAAATTCAAGTCATGAAAACTGAGGGTATTTGTGAATTCCTTATAGTTCGTATGATGCAGCAAAGCAGGTGCCACTGTGTGCTGGATGGAAGGGTAAAAGCACTGTAATGGCTCAAATAAACTCAAACAATGCCTTTGTGTGTCCAGCGGCTGCTTCATCTGGTTGCACTCTCTGCTTGGGAGTTTTTCCAGTAGATTCACCCTACTCAAAATTTTAAGTGCAAAATCTGCAGGAGAAGATACCCCTTTTTTTGTATGCAAGTACAGAAAGATAATACTAGTAATTTTTATTACTTAAAAAAAACTTTTATACTTCAAAAAATCATCATAGAAAATAGTGTGACAGTCTAGTAGGAAGCATGAATAGCAAAATTGCAGACCCTGCTCCAGACACTGTTTTTCATTACACTTCTCTACTCTAACATGTTTCAGAGTTCTTCTCAACTCCAGCCAGTTGTGTCTTCCTATGTGGTCCTTTAGCAAAGAGAAAAATAAAACTGCATCAATAGTACAATCCTGTATAGTTTAGATCCATTCTTTTGGAACTGTAGAGATTCCACATAAAAATCTTCAGGAACTTAAAATGTAGCTCAGGCAAGGTCTTGAAGACACTCTATCCTTGTGGTCACTGTCTCTCCTTGTGCTCCTGTCTACAACACCCCTATCAAACAACCAGCTTGCTTCCCTTGAACTGCTATGTTAAGGGGAGGTTTATGTCCTTACTGCCTTCACCATGCTCCTTTGTAATTGATTTTTGATTTTATTGTCATCACTCCTCTCACCTTCTCTCCTTAACAAATCATGGAATGGCATCTTTTGTTGGCTTATTACAGTCCTAGCCTACAGACCTCCTATACAGAGCAACTGGACTTACAGGACACCCTACGTATCCTTGCTAGCTGAAAATCTCTAAATTTGTATAAAAATGAGTAAAGGTAATCCATTTCATCAGCCCTAGATATTTTAAAGTACATTATTTTTTTTCCTCTAGAGTAAGAATGGTCCTTCTTTAGGTGTCCAGAATATATTGAAACTTTTCTAGAGAGCTGATCATTACAGTGGGTTCTGAATTTGATAGATCCACAAACATGATATGGGTAGACCCTCTAGCAGTGTGCCGCCAGGACTTAGGACCAAATTCATGTTTGTTTAAATACATAGCAGGTTTCACCTGGATTATGAGGACTTATACTTTTTTTGAGTAAAAAGTACACTTCTTCTTTAGTGAAGACTTGAAGATACTGAACTGTGCATAGAAGTTATATTTTAATGCATTTCAGTACACTGAACTTAAATAGTTATTCTATTACTTGAAAAGAAAATCTCAACTTCTACTTACAAGCTGGGCAGAAACATGGTGTAGAAAGCACGGATACACAGGCAGCAGGTGCTATCCCATTTTCAGAGCAGAATCAAGTTATAGAGTAACTGTGTTCTAGAAGCTTAAATACTAACTAGGATGGAGCTTTAATCCTTTTACTGCTTTTGAACCGTGATATTATGAGGCTGTCTAGTCAAATCAATTGCATCCCCTAGTAGGAGTCATGTACGTGCTTCTATTACTTCTACATTTCTAAGGCAGGCAGCACTGTGATACCTAAACTAAATCTTTGTGTCTTTTTCTTTCCTCTTATACCTTATCACATGTAAAAATTGTGGGTAGAGATGTGAAAAACAGAAAGAAACACTGAAAACCTGTAAGTGAAGAGGATGTCTATTTTAGCAGCTCCATAGGTCAGCCTCCACACCTGACCTCTGGTGAGAAGGCAAAAAAAAATTAAAACTAAATATAAAATAATTTTTAAAACCCACAACAAATAAACTTCTTTGCAATCCGTAAGACAGCCGGTGCCCAGTGTCCACGAGGTGTTTGCAAAACCACCTCTCCGAGCCCGGGCGCGGCGGCCGCTCTTACGCAACCCGCTGCTGCCTGCGGGCCGGCTCTGCGGAGCGGGGCTCTGCGCCGGGCGAGCGGCGATGGCCCCGAGCGCTGCCTCGGCACCCCGCCGCTAGCCACAGCACCGCCCGCACCGCTCCACATCATTCACCGCCCGAATTCACCCGATCCGCTCGCCCGCAGTTCTGCCGGTGCAGAAAGGGTGCATGAGCTGGCGCGGTGGGGCCTCTCTCCGCCGAGCAACGGGGACGCTGCAGGTCCCGTCCTCGGCCAAGCCGGCAGAAGCGCTCAGGAGAGCCGTGAGGAGCTCCGGGACCCTGCGCTGTCCCCGCCGCCGCGTCCAGCGCTCCGCGCCATCTCGGCGCGCAGCTCCGCAGCGCTGCGCTGCGCTGTGCTCTCCTCTCCCTCTCCCCCCTACCTCTCCCTCTCCCTTTCCCTCTGNCCCGGCCTGCCGCCGGGCGGGGAGGCCCCGGTGTGCCGCCGCCCGGGCTATCCGCTCCCTCCCCTTCCCAGCCCTGCCGGGACCCCCTCCGGGCCTCGGGCTCCCCGCGCCGGCTAGGACCGAGCTGGAGCTGCACTGGCAGCGTGTCTGAGCGTCCCCCGGCCCCGCGTTTTGCCAGACGTATTTATTGGCTACACGGGAAGAAAATAAGCTCCAGGAAGGGCTACGTCGTGTTTGCTGCTGCTGCAGAGCTCATTCCACCCTTGGGAACTGCTCAGACCTCGCAGGAGGGGTCGAGCTGCTCCGTGGGGAATTCAGGCGCTTTCCCTAGCGGCGCGTGTGGGAGCGCTGAGCTCAGCTGGGATGGCAGCATGGGAGATAGCTGGGAAACCCTGGGGAGCTCGGGTCACAGATGGCAGCGGCCGTGTGTTATTCCAGACTGCGCTCCGTGACCAGCTGACAAATTGAAACAAGTTGTAAGAACCTCTCTGCGAATGTAGGAAGGCGGTTTGTTAAACGTACTTGTGACTACAAAGGATCATGAACCAGGTGTTGTTTTTTGTTTTTTTTTAAATGGGTGCTACTGGTCTCCTACTCGAGTGAAGTCAAAGTCCCTCATGGAAAAAAAACCCAAAAACATAAGAGTTGCATAGGGTGTTCTGTGGGATGCTTCTGCGAGAGTGATGTAAACAAACTGAGTATTATGTTGAAAATGGAATATGGAGTAACTTAAGTCCTGCAGCAACAGGTAGCAGAGCTGAGGAGAAGAGAGTGCATATCCTGACTGTCTGTCTTGCATCTTTGTCACAGTGCAATCTTTGTCCATTTGGGGTAGGGCTTTGCCTCACCAAAACAGTGCAAAACACGTGTCGAAGGGAGCACTGCTGTCGCAGGAGGACGCTCTGCTGGGTCATGCAGCATGGAGCAGATGGGCCCTGGGGCAAGCAAGAGGCAGTGAAAAGCAGAAAGAGCCTCAGCAAAAAGCAGGCACTTACAGAACATACACGATAATCAAACCACAGTTCTTTCCCACGTCAAAGATTTTTCTTTCCCCCCCAGAAAGTGTACCAGAAAGAAAATACTGTGGGCAGTAAACCCGTGGCAAAGGAAAACAGAAAGATACTGTGTATCATTAAAAAAGTTAAAATAGTCAATTTATGCAGGCAAAGTTGCCAAAAGGGGTAAGGCTTGCTTAAGAATTTAAAGCACAACAGCATGCTTGGCTACAAAAGTTTAAGGTCTTGGCCTTCTTCATTGAATCAACAAACATAAACTGAAAATAGACAGATTCTAATATAAATTTGTACTGAGCAGTTGAGATAAAACTTGAACAGAATAAATGAGAAGGCATTTTTAAGAAAAAAGGCTTGGGAAATGGTATCAGGATTTATTAGGGAAATGAAGAAAGACATATTGTCTCAGATTTAAAAAGGAAATCTCTTAAAAAATGAGGCCTAGCAGAAAGAAAGAAAGGGAACCTGCTGATACAACAATACTTCATTTTCAGGGAAAAAGCAGCAATGAAAATGTTTTGAAAAAAAAACGCCAGGGAAAAAAGTTAAATCAAAAGAGATGTCTTTGATAATGATGGAAACATCCTATTAAAGAGAAATTTAAGTGTTCTAGGTAACACAAACATTTTCAGAAAGTAATATTGGAGTAAGTTGACTAGCTTAAGAGAAACAAACAAAAAAGACATGGGATAGTATTACTCAGAAAGAAGGTGAAATGCAGGAGATAAATTACATTAATTTTCATCACACAAATTGTCACCATCTGGACATCAACTCGAGTAATACACAAAAAAGAGAGGTAGCTTGCAGAAAAATTGTGGAAAAGGATTAAGAATAGAGAGCGGGAAACAGCACAAGTAGATAGCTGAACTGCTACAGGTGTTTCTGGAGGCTTTTATATGAGAAGGAAGGATGCCACACTGCTGTCCTAGGGAATTGTGAGCTCATTTTGCTATGTGGATGGCAGATAAAGCTAGAACCCCAGACTCTGAGACTTCACTGTTTTGTTTTCTTGGCACATGAAGATACTCTGGAGAAACCCGCTAAATTCTTGAATGTACTATGGGCTGCACTTCCAGAAAAAGGACTAAGCAGGAAAACAGCTGATATAGGATGATGTGTCTGTCATGACAAGGGGATGTCAGGAGCAAGGCCAAGAAAGTTAAGGAGGAAGACCCAAAACTCCCTTATGGGGCACTGGAAACCAAAGGCACTTACAGAAAATACAGATTTTATACATACCTGAAAGAAAGACAAAAGATTGTGAGGTTTCCTGGAAAGTATTACCAGCCAGAAGGGGCAACTGTGATAAGGGCTGAGGTTCAGCCATTTGTGTACAGCAGCACATACACAGCTATGACGTATGTTGTGTTACAGGATGTCCTGCATACCAGGAACAGCCTAATAGCTATCCTGTACCAAGCTGGGCTTTCTAGGCCATGACAGACCAGCATTTTATGTAAAGAAAGGGGGCAACTAATTTCTTCATCTACCCAAAGGAAATGTAGCATTTTTAATGGGATGTTTGACACTGTAACAGAAAAAAAAAACAAAAAACCAAAAAAACCCCAGGAAAAAACAAAAAAAACCCCCCCAACCCCCCCCCCCCCAAATCAAACCATGAATAAAAAGGAAGAAAAGCTTCTGTAGAAGGACAAATGTAACAGTGTGGTGCAGTTATGAGTACATAGGCAGTTAAAGAAAAGGCATTACATAAATAAAATTAGAGAAAAAACAGACTAAAATTCCTGGCCTTTCCAGACCAACAAAGCAATTCAGCCCCATTTGCAATCAGTTATAAATAATGGCAGTCATTCTAACAAAAGGTATATTCTATCAGGATACATCCTGACATAAACTTTACACTTAGGTCTGACCTTGGCTTCCTGAATATGGACTGGTTTGTTTTTACTGTTTTTATGAAGTTCTTAATACTTCCATTACAATTATTCCATTTGCATTTTAAAAAATATTCTGTGGAGTGGAAAACAATAATATCATTCCTAATCAATTCTGTCCCCACAAGTTTAGCAAAACCTAAGGGAGAACATATGGAACCTATGAAACCTGAGGAACCTATGGAACTTAGGCTGAAAGACAGAGATAAGCAGGATCTTCCAAACATTTCCTGGTTTTGATATTGATGGATTAATAAACCAGTAATGGGAGGAAAAAAAGGATCCACACAAAGCTTTCAACATATTAGTTAAAAGGTTGCATTGGTCTGACATATAGTGGTTATAACTGAAACGAGATATTGGGGCTGCATTATATAATTGGACAACGAGTTCTGTCCTCTTCCTTGGTGAATTAAGGTTTTAGCCATAGTTAATATCTGTTAAGAGGTCTGGTCTAGCTGTTTTTGGGAAACAACAGAACACAAAAGCCACATGGTTACTTCAGAGAGGTGTTTTCCTTTAGGCTTCTAGAGACAGGCGCCAGAGAAGCCCTTGCCTCTCTTCTGTATGACCAGGTCCTGGGGGTTAACCTTGATAAAAAAACATAGTAAAGTAAAACTGCAGGAACTTTACCTGTCCTCCTGGTGAAGGTAAGGAGATTTTTGTTAAAAGGTTTGATTTCTGAATGACAGGGAACTGCGTCAGGCACGAGTCAAGGGAATGTAATACCTGGTGTTGAGATAAACTGCTGAGATCCTGTTTGTAAAACTAGCCAGCTGAAGATCAAATGACAAAGAAAACTGAGCAACTAATATACATAGGAGGACTTTTAGAGGGTTCTGAGTCTCAACATTGTAATTAAAGAGCCTTGGAGTGGAAAATGTTGCAAATAACTTTTATGACTTTGGTGTAATACATCTCATAACACCGCCTTCCTAATTTTGTTGGGATAATGACAGTAAAAAAGGCATCCTTTTATTAGAAAAGTAAAAGGAGACTGTAAATAAGAAAGTAAGTAAATAAATAAACAAATAAATAAAATTAACCAACTAAATAAGTAAGTATGGTAAAGTAGGGACCACTGTGTTATGAAATGGCAGAACAGGTATACATCTGGAACTGGAAACTCAGGCCCTACTTACTATATGTGCGCACATTTTGTTCTCCTTTAGTCTGGCCAGGTTATATGGATTTAAGTTCATTTACAGTGTTGTTTTTTAAAATTTTTTATTACTGATCTTCACAGTAAGGATGAATGAGTTATTTGCTGTTTTGAGATATTATAGGAGATGTACTTAGGATCTGAGATCTGTCCAGTCCTCTGGGATTTCGATGGACGATCTCATTAGTTTCAGAGTCACTGCAGTAAGTCCAGAAATATACAGATGCTAAACACAATGCAAAATCTTAAGTATTGTTTGCAGTTAATTAAAATGCTATTTTTGTTTGTTTTGCCTCCCTCTGGCATCTTCAAGTCCTAATTAATTCTTAGCTGTGGGTGGTGGGATTAGGATTGGCAGCAAAACACACCTCAAACAGCCCACCAGCACCATAGGGCTGTACGTGCAGAAGCTCTGCCGAAGCAAAGATCACATTCTTGAGAAGTTAGATAAAGGTCGCTATTGTTCTTGCCGCCAAGATTATTTTTATCACATTGTCAACATAGTTGTTAATGTACAAACATGCAGGTGAGATACAGAACACATGAAGCTCATAAAAAAGGTGGAGACATTGTACACACGTGCAATTAGAGCACTGGATTTGAGTTGTACATAAAAATGCTGAAGGGGAGCATGTGTTTGCTTGACAGATTAAGGAGCTGGCTGGCACTGTTCCTTGTGGTGAACTGCTTGGTGACAATTTATGGCACTTACAAATAAAATTTCTGAGCAAATATCATTAATTGATGTAGTTCAAGGAGTGGCTGTTTGGCATGTTTCTATGGAGGTGGTAATTCAGGTGCACAACCACAGCAAGTGTGGGGTTTTGGGTTTTTTTTGCCTTTTTTTTGTTGTTGTTGTTGTTTTGGTTTTTTTTTTTTGTTTTGTTTTGTTTTTCTATAATGTTGCAGTTGTTTCAGAGTACACGGAGATTTTTTGGCTTAGAAGTGCTGCTCTAATTGGTTTCTGGGACTTTCTTGATTTGACCTAATTGGACATTTTGAAAGGTTGCCAAAGTGCGGGGTAGGATTTTGCCAGTTTTCTATCAATGATTAATAAAGCTCATTTGGAGGATCAGTTGGAGTTTCAAAAAGATTTTGCACCAGAATTGTTATAAAACCAATTAATTCTATTTTATTAATGGACATTTTCACTGCTGAATGATGATAACAGTGCTACAGTGAACAGTAAATGCACTTTTTTTTGGATAGAATTTCCTTCCTTCACATCATTATGTTATCTCAGGAATTTTATAATCAGGGTGAGGAAGCACTTTAATTCTAGTTTGTAGTGATACTTTTGGCAAAATTCAAATTGTTGTTTTTAAAAAATCATTAGACTATTAAAAAGTGGTTTAAACAGGTAAGATTTCCTGAAAAGTATATTTCCTTTCCACGGTGCTTGAAGTTTAAGTAGAAGCTTTCTAAAAGTCTTTAAAAAGAACCAACTGCTCCTGGTGTGTCTGAAGGCCTGGTGAATTTAAAGTAATGAAGGGATATGTTTGGAGGAAGGAGAAGCCAGTATTGTATGCCATCATCAGTTTCTAATCATCCCAGCTCCTCCCCAAGTTCTCGTTTTCATAAAGATAATTTAAAAACAACATGCAAGTGGTTCAGCCTGTCTCTGTGCATTTATAATTTGTTTATTTCCATGGTATACAAGTATAGATTTGGATTGTTTTTTCTACAGTCAGAGGACTGACTAGGGTGGATAAGTTAACGAGCAGGAGGTTCCTGCATGTTGGAATTAGCAATTTATCTGTCTCACCCACTGCCTGTTTGTTCATGTTTTGCTCATTCAGATGTATCCTAAAGAAATGAGATACCCAGCTATTACAGTAGTGCCAGTTTCTAATTTGTTCCAGGAGTTCATAGCTGTGGGTCTGAGCGCATCAGGAAGGACCTGTAGGTGTTTCCGTACTACTTCTTATTGCATTTGGGTCATAAGTAAGTTTTTAATCTTAATGTTATTTGGTTTCAGCTGACTGGGTATCTAAAAAAAGTGTAGCACTGCTATGCTATGCTATGCTATGCATAGCTATGCCATGAGTTGCTATACTTGCTCTTTTTAAGTCAAGCAAGAGCTTTTACTGAGGCACTTCCCTCTGCAAAGCTTTATGCACACCTGGTAACACTGCCACTCTACTGCAGAGCTTGAAGGTCACTTGAAAAGCCGGAGTTTTGACTGAAGTAGGACTCTTTAGAAGGACTCTTCTTCCTTCTTCTTCCTTCCTACAGAGAGATTTTTCATGCAGGCCTCCAAAGTACCTTCTGGGATTCCTGACAGATCAGGTTTTCTAGGGGAAGGAACTGCTTCTTTTGCAGACACTATTAGCATAAATATCACAACATGAAGCCCATAATCACACTCGGAGGACACTTTCCTCTTGTATGTCAGGCAAATTGAGTTTAATTTGTCATTTACTGAAATATGAGTGTTGAAAATCTACCAGCACTACATTTTACACTGAGCAGGTATATATACTACACTATGTGCTACACTTGGGGCAAAAAAAGGCAATGCATTCTGAACTAATAGAATTATAGTGCTATCCATTATAGCATTTCTGCTAGCATCATGGTAATATTTCTGTCCCAGTCTTTCAAGAGAATTTAGGAACCAAAATACTTCCAGGAAAACTCTGTGCATATCTCCAAACTCTTCCAGAAATTCAGCTATGAATGGATTCAGAATGAAGATGGTAAAGTGATCTCATTTGTTGCATGTGTTAGGCATGCTAAAATAAAGCTTAGCAAAATACTGCTAAAGCAAGAGTGGAGGATGAATGGGAAGATTATAGAGCATTATTTTACATGTTTTTACTTACTGAAATGAGTAGATGACCTCATCTTCTCCGGAGTAGAGATAGCAGGCTTCTACCTTCTGTTCTGAACTTAGTAGAAAGGTGGAATCTCAATTCCTAGATTTTGTTATTTTTACTCTAAGGTGGAGGTTGTTTCCCAGCAAGTCTATGTTTTCTGCTCTCTTTTCCACAGTAATGATTGCTTATGAAGTTGATTTAGAATAGGGCGAGCTGCACAATCCCTCAATTAATACACCCACCCACCTGGTAGTTGAGCTCCATATGGTCTTGGATTAGGAATGAGAGAACTTGCAAAGCTCTTGCTTCTATCAGGCCTCCAAAATCAAGACTCTCTCTAGTGTGTTTTAGCTTTGCCTCAGAGTAACCCAGTTATAATTATTCCAACTGAAGGAGTCTTTCCAAGCCCTAATCTTTTAACTGAAACCACTGCAGTTTGGGACAAGAGATCTGGTTTCAATAGGACCTCTACACATCTTCCCACTCCACCTTCTCTCCCAGCTGGATTCACTCTTCATTTGATTCTTCTCAAAAGAGATGTCCCTTGTCCACTGCTGAAAGGGAACTGTGTTGCTAGCCTTTGGTGCTGCCACAACCACTTCAAACTAGAGGCTTTTCTGCAGGCCAGTTAAATGCTATTTCTTCTTGCCTGATGGGCTGGTCCTTACTAGTGTGCTCCTTGACCATCCCATTTGGTATGAAGGAAAAGCTACTGAAGATCTGAGATCTGAGCTACTGAAGCCTGTCATTTGACATTAATATTAATTTATTAATGGGAAGTTGCTTCTGATATGTATTTTTGGAAAGTCCAAACTAGGCCCCTTATCATGAAATTTGGAGGCATAACTCATTTAAAAGATCATCACAGATGACACTAGGACAAGTATGGTCTTGATGACCTATTTAGAGAATAAGGAAAATAAACTATTGGTTTTGTTTACTCCAGTAGCCCATCTAGCCCAGTTGCCCTTGGCTGATGAGTAGAGGATGCTTGCAGAAAGGTTGGAAGAAATAGAACAAGTGTAGGATTTCCTAACTTCTGGCAGTCAGAGGATATGGGAATTTCCTAAACCAGAAATTTCACTGGATTGCATCATGTTTATTGGCCATTGATGGACTTGTCAACCATAAATTGTCTGATCTGTTTTGAACTTTCTTGAACCTCCACATCATCTTCTGATAACAGTCCAAATAGCCTTTTTTAGTAAAATAGCTTTTGCAGTAAAAAGGAGAACATAACACAAATTCCTGTTTAGTCTGGAAGCTGGCTTCTGTCTAGGAGAGCTGAGACCTGCTTTTCCCAATACTTTCTTGCTGCAATTTAGAAACACAGACCTTAAAAATATTTTTTGATAATAATTTAATCTTACTGTTTTCTTTCAGTTCAGATTTTTTTGCCTGTGTTCATTTGGTTTTGTGGACTGAGCACTAATTTCCTGTGTCATGTGCAACCCTGCATAACTTTGAAAAAACTCCCTGCTGTGTTTTTCATGACAGATCAAAAATGGATATGAACTGTGCGTTGGAGGTTAGAATGTGCTTCCAGATTTGTTTCTCTCTCTTTTGCTTTCCTTCTTGTTATTTATTTTTCTTTCCTATTTGTCTCAATTTTCATTCATTTTCTCTTCTGTTCTCACACATCCGCTCTGATTCTGCTTGAGTTCTGGTGGTAGGATGGAATTGGATCTATGTAAAAAAGCAAAGTTACATTAAGGTTATTTTTATATTCCCCAGAAATCTTGAAGCAGACTTATATTACACTGTATTGGAAAATCAAATATGAGGAGGAAAAAGACCAGTATATAGTACTATTGGTTTATTTTCCTTTCTGTTTTTCTCCAGGAAATGGATATTTGCCCCAGAAAAAGACTAGAGAAGGTAGGCCAAATACCTTCAGTTAACACCAAAATATTTTGAAGTGTTTCATGGCATTCAGAGAAGATTGGCCTCAGCTAGCATTAATAATAAATGGAAATTAATCTAAAGTCATTGCAGTCACGAACTGTCCATCGGTTTTGTTGCGTGTATAAGCGCTGCTTATCTATCATTTAAAGAGGGACTCACACAGGATGTTTTCCTGCTGTGCTGACTCACTCCTGGTTGTCTAAAAATGAAAAGGGGCATGTATGCTTGCTGATTTTCACATTCTTTTTAACATTTTAAAGACAAAATGTCTTGGATTCTCTTTGTCTTCCAAAAGGTGAACTTTTAATTTAATCAGCAGACTGGAGTAATTTTTAAACTGCTGCTTTACCATGATTGTTTTCCTCTTTAATCACCATGTCCTCATGCACTGTAGTACTCAGAAAGTAAGAGGCCTGGGAAATTGCAAATAAAACCCGGATGTCTTGGAAGACCCTCCTTCAGAAAGTGATTAGAGGGCCCCCTGTCCACCAGATAATATGTGCTAGGTGGTCAAGTGATTCAGCTTAGCTCATGTTTCATTGCCTGTGCTCTCTGCCTGCTTGTGTACAAAAAAATTAAAAATGGAACAGGTGAGGTGTGTAGTACTTCTGAAAAAAAAACACAAAATCACTTGTATCAGAACTGATGTGCCAAACAACCACTCTAAAATTAAAGATCTGCAGAGCAAAACAAACCAACCAGTAACCAGGAAATCTGGCAGCTGACATCAGGTTCACAATGTCCATCACCATTAGAGAGCTCAAAGAAGCTAAAGCTCTCCCCTGCCTGCCCAGCCCTGTGTGAAAGCCAGACAAAAATTACTTAGGAGGAAAAAGTAAATTGAAAGCAATAAAGGATAAAAAGCTGAAATCCACCAAGGTACGAAGTTAAGTTGTTGTGTTAAAATGCAAAAGAAAGAATACAGTTTCTTTGACAAGAGACTTATTTATGCCCTGAAATGTGTACAGATTCTCTTCCAGCTCATCTCAGAGATGGATTACATCCTAGGCACTCCTGGTCCAGCTATCAGGCAATTGATGAGACAGTGTTGGGTAGCTTTTTGATTGAAGGGAAGTTTCTGATTCCTGCATTAGTGAACAAAATCACGGGCTGTGCATATGTGATGCAGTGGGAAACTGTGCCTGTACATGCCTGCTTTTCAGAGAGCAGGAAAAGGCTGTCATTACTGTCCTGGTACAAACTATGTGCTGCCTCCCTCTGCTCCTCCCTCCCTCTTTAGTGCCTGCTGCAGGTCAGGCAGCACAGATACTGCAGGGTTTCAGAGGCTCTTTGACATGTCCTGCAGTTGTACTGAACCCTCATTTCATGCCCGCTAAGGAAAGCACTTATGTGAATGCATGGTAGTCACAGCATACTTCTGAAACTCAAAGGGAACAACAGGACCTTTCTTTTTGCCAGACAGGAGTAATGTTTCAAGCACCGGGGGGGAGCATTGATAGTGAAAGTTGCAGAGGGCTTAGGGTCCTGGATTTCCCAAATCTGGGGACATACAGTTCGTATGCAAGTATCATCTTCTGCCTAAACAGATGGAAGGGAAACCATGGTCATGTGAGGACCCAGGAGCATCTGTCCTCATGTAAAGTAGGTGGCTAGAGGAACACTTTGAGATACTCTGACACATCTATTCCAGAAGATGCAGGGAATTGGCATCAGAGTACAGGAGGAAGCCATGCCTCTTCAGTATCCACAAATATTTGCTGTTGCCATCAGTGAATGGTGTTCTGTGTCAGTGTCATTAGATGGGGATGATGACACATTTTAAGGCTCCCATTCTCACTGTCACATGGCTTTCTGTCCCTGCATTTTAGTCATTTCAGAGCAGTGCATCACCACCCCACTGGCTCATGCTGTGCTCTGTGTTTAGCAGCACATATTTATGACACGGGGAGTGAAGAATGAAGTCTAACTCAAGTCCTTAGCTAACCCATAAGTGAGGGATTAACTGCCTACTGCAATCTTTTACTAAGTATTAATCACGTAACATTATTTTCATTTTTTCAAAAAGTCTTCCGCTGCCTTAGTATGTCAGCATACAACCGGGTTTCAAATCATGGCGTTTGAGTGACTGCTGATACATTAGATGACCATTGCTGTTGTTAACCTGACAAGGGACCTGTTGTGTTACTTTCTGGGTGAACAAAAAAGTACATGTGGATGGGCTACAGCTATCAAGGTTTGCTCTTGCTTTACAAACCTGTCTTCCTGGCTGTGGTAGAGTTAAAAAAATAATTACAAGTTTTTCAAAGGATCACCCACATACACATGGTATGAGAGCTCTTTTCTTTGTTGGTTTCATTTTATTTGTACATGACTCACTCTTGGCAAACTGAGTGAGCCTCATGAGCCTGTAAAAAGTCTGTTTGGATTAAATGATTTGCATTAAATGATTTATAACTGCAAGATGGCTTTAATATTCCTGTAATTCTTTAAGGAAAAACAAACTGATCTTATTCTTTCAAGTAGCTATTGCTTTCACGCCTGTTACTTCAGACGCCATCTTACTCGCTCAAGCTGATAGCTGTTAATGAGACTCTGGGTATTTCTTCCTTGCTTTCCCGGGCTCATGAATTAGAGATGGGTGGTGGGGATGTACTGTCATCTTTTCCTGAGAACATTCTTCTGAGCGTGACTGAAGGCCAGGAAACCTACAGCCTCCCAGACCTGCTTGCCTTGCCAAGAGCAAGGGGCAGCATTTGTGCTGGCCTGAGGTGGGTTATCGTGTTTCTGAGACCCAATTTACCCCGGTTTTGTAGCCCAGAGGGCCATCAGTCTTCATTTTCCTGTCAGGGCTGGTGTGCTGGTTACAGCCACCTCATTCCTGCCGACTCCCGCATGGATCAGTTGCCAGCAGGGCCCTCACACCCTGACCCCTTGGTTCCCCAAGCTCAGAGATGCGGGGGCAAGGGGAGAGCCCTCACCGGGCATTCCTGCAGAGAGGGGACTGCCAGCCGCCAGCAGCCACCGAGGCTGCCCGCACCCTTGGGACAGAGGCCTTGCAGCAGGGTGTGCCTGTCAAAACCCATGGGAAAAGCATGCGAGTCAGCAGCGGGACAACCCAGCCGGATGCAGGACGTGCCATCAACAAGCCCTTTAACTTTGTGTTTGCGCAGAGCCGCGGCTGCCCCAGCTGCCCCGCTCCAGAGGCTGAGGCGCGGCACAGTTGTTAGCGGCGCCGCTGCCTTCGGCCTCTGACCACGGGGAATCCTCCTCCCTCCCCGTGCCCGTGCCCCTCTGACAGAACGACCCGCGGCCACGGGATTTTAATAGCCAAAGCAGAAAAGCGCCGCGGTCCCCGCGCAGCGGCTCCGCCGCAGCCGCTGGCCGCGCCCGCACCTCTCCGCCCGACCCCAGAGCGAAGCGGTCACCCGCAGCGCCCCGGGGCCCGCCCTGCCGGGCACGGCCCGCGGGGCCGCGGC